>JAJPUD010002818.1:79902-111475 GCA_023553655.1 Myrmecobius fasciatus | reverse complement strand
GTTTTTCCTTTTTGCTCTAATTTTTCTCTCCCAACATGATTCATAAAACAATTTGTATTAAAAAGAAATTAACTTACTACAATAAAAAAAAAATCTTAAGCCAGTCCATTGCTCCAAGTTCAGTTCTAATTGTTGCTTGTTGACCACATACAGATTTCTTGGGAGACAAGTAAGATGATCTCACACTTCCATCTCTGAGGACTTGCCATATTTTGCTGTAATTCATGTCAAAGTTTTTAGAGTAGTTTGTGAAGCAATAGTAATTGTTTGGATGTCTTTGGTTTTTTTTAAATCAGAAAATATTGGCAATTTGATCTCTAGTTCCTCTACCTCTTCAAAAACTAATTCTTAGTTCACATATTGCTGATGCTCCCCTGGAGTCCATCACTTCCATTGGTCTTAATGTTAGTAATGCCTCCTAAGGCCCACTTAATTTTATTAACTCCATAATGTCTGTTTCTAGATCAGTAACCACAGTATCACGGTTACCATTGATACATTAGACTTTGTTTTGGTTATCTGTTATTCCTCTCTGAATGTGCCCTCATTCTTATAACCTTTCTCTCCCTTCTCTTGTTCTCTCCTATTTTCTTGAGTTGAAACTATTTCTTTGTCCAAACTCATTGTGCATGTATATGTTCTTTCTTTGGTCTCTTCTTTCCTTCCTCTATAGTTATACAGCCTTCTATTTATACCTTTTAATTATGCAAAATGATAAATTCTATCCCTTCTCTCCTGACTTTTTTCTTTTCCTACATTTTCTTTCTACCCTTAAAATCATCTGAACATAGCAAAATCACTCTGACTTATTTACCTCCCATTATGACACTTGAAATTAGAGCTTAAAGGAATATATTTTTCCCTAACCCTTCCTCATCAGGATGTAGACACTCCACTCATAGTTTTATAGTCACTTCCAATTACTCAAACATATTTGCCTTTCAATGTTCACCATAACCTCTGTTTTCATTTAAAAGTTTCTAATCACCAGTAGTCTTTTCCACCTGTGAAAGCTGTAAATCTTCCATTTTTTTACTGTCCCTATTTTCTCCTTTTATTAGATAAGTTGTTCTTGGTTGTAAGTCTTTATTTCTTGACATTTGAAGTGTCATATTAAAAATTCTCCTTTCCTTTTAAGTGGTAACTGCCTAGTCTTATACGATCCTGATTATGATGCCTTGGTATTTGACCTCTTTCTTTGTGGATACTTGCAGAGTCTTTTCTTTGACTTTGAAGCTCTAAATATTAGTTATAATGTTCCCAAGAATTTCATTTGGGGATAGCATTTAGAAAATGATTAATGAATTCTTTCTATTTTCTCTTTGCCCTCTGGTTTCAATCATTCCAGGCAATTTTCATTCATGATTTCTTAAAATATATCCAGGCTTAATCTCTCTGTCATTCTCTTTCTCTTTGTCTCTCTCCAACATAATTTTCAAAAAATCTGTTTCTTGAGTAAGGTTCTCATAATAAAATGTATATTCTCCTTCCCAGTTTTTTCCTCTAGAACTCTCATTTCTTTTCTAGTTCTTTTCTCTAAAGTTCTCATTTCATTTTAATATCATTTTTAAACCTCTTCTAACATCTCCCCTTTGACCCCAGAAATTTGAATGGATCTTGTGTCCAATTTGTGATTTTATTGATGACTTTGCTTATAGATGGTATGGAGTAAATTTCTTCTTTGGTATTGCAAACTATAATTTCAAGGAACAAATATATACTTTTGTCTAAATATGTATGACCAACTTCCAGTCCTTGATCTGCATCTTTCTCTCTGAATAACATTATTTATTTCATCCCTTATCCTGTTAACTTAAAAAAAAAGAGTTTAAGAGGAAGGCATGAAAGGGGCTAAAATATGGTTACTTGTGACTCAGCTATAATACACAAGTGACTTTGGCCTCTAGTGATTACCCAGGAGGTTTGAATTCTTGGTTGATTGTTTCATTTATATGACATGGTAGACAACAACATAGAACAGACTTCTTTTATTGCCTTTTCTCTGTTGTGGATCTTTTTTAAACTCAGATTTTCCTGAGGCTGACATTCCCCCATCTGCAGCTTGTGGCAAAAGATACAGTTGCTCTCTGTCTTTATACTCTACTTGAGAAATAATAACAGATTAACAGGCATGGCTTCAGGTGACACATACTATCTTTACTTTCTATTGCTTGAGGGGGAGAAGGGATGGAGAGAGGAGAGAGGTGAGGAGAGAGAGAGAGAGGGGAAATTATATATATATATGTATATATATAAAGAGATTTTTGATTTCTTACATTATGCCAGATGCTTAATTACTTCTATGTGTGTTTCTTTCTCCATCTCTCTTCTTCTCTTTCTATCTCTCTCTTTCTTTGTTTCTCTATCTCTGTCTCTCTGTGTCTCTGTCTCTCTTTTACATATACATATATGCATTGTTTATCTCTCTATTTATTAAACCTCATTTGAATCCAGTAAACAAAAATAATAAATGAATGAATGAAAAAAATAATTTATTGAATATATGCTACCATGAGTGAAACAATTCCTACTTAAAAGAAACCTATATTTTGATTAGAGAAAGCAACAAGAACACATACAATTTTATATATATTTGCATAAATACTAAGTCATTAAATTACAAGGAAGTTTGGAGTGCAGGCATTAACAATTGGGAGGATCAGAAAAAGTTTTATGTGGAAGGTGGTCTTTGATTTGAGACTTCAACTCAAAGAGGAACTCAAGAGGCAATGGATGGGCAATGTAATGAAATTTGTGAGGAATAAAATGAAGACTAGTTTTCCTGAATTATAGTGTAGAAGGGAGAGAAATGTTCAAAGAGAAATGTTCCTAAAAAGATTGGTTGGGATAGTTCGTGAAGGACTTTAAAAGCTACAAACAGAAGTTTACATTTTATCTGAGGCAAAACAGTCATGGACATTTGTTAAATTGGGAAGTGATATGGCCCTATTTGACCTTAATGAAAATCATTTTGGCAGGGGCCTGTGTAGTATGGACTGGAATATTAAGAGTTGAGGAAGGGAAGGCAATTAGGATCTCCTGACAATACTGTAGATAAGAGTCCAAAATAAGTTGTCTGCTAGATGAGTAAAGGCAAAAATTCCTTCCTACCTTCCCCTCTTCTCTCCTCTTTTCCTCTCTTTTTTTTAATAGCCTTACTTTTCTTTTTCCCTCTCCTCCTTCCTTTCTCTTTCTTCCATGTCTCTTTTCTCTCTCTTCTCACAAATTTCCACTTTCCTCCTTTAGATTATTCTGCTTATTGTTAATGCTTCAGTATTTACAAAGAGGCAATCCTCCTGCAAAATAAAACCTGTAAAAAGGGCAGAAAGCTATTACCAAGGATTGGGGATTTTATAGTACAGTGCATATATGGGAATCAGAAATTCAGTCCTGTCCTTTCTTCCAGGAAACTTTGGGTCATTAGTTACTTTCTAACTTTCCATTACTCTTTTAGCTAATGTAGCCACTGAGCATCATCCCTAGCATAAAATCAGGAACAAGGTGATTTATGGAACAGGCAGCAGGCAGGAAGAGTGAGATTTTGTGAATTAAACTGATGAGATGGTTCTGAAAATAGTTAAGATTATAAATTAGTTGTAAAAAAAATGGCAGGGAATGCAAAGGAAATAGAGTCATTATTAGAGCCCCTGCTCTCCAATCTCACTTACTTAAGGGCTCATCATCTGCCTATATAATCCACTTGGTACTTCATTATATTGATTCTTCGTTCTTGTGTATCCACTGTTCATTTATTAAGTGATTAAAAAATTCATTCATTCAAACACTTATTAAGCCCTCACTTTGCATTCCAGTAAACAAATGGGGATGATTTAAGGAAATTCTGGGATCAGTTCTGGAACCCTTTCAATCAAGTTGAGATTATAGAATATGGATATGCATCTGAATGGCTCCTCTCAAGGAGGTAGCCAGTGTCTAACCCCTTATTTAGAATGCAAAAGGAATTCCTGTCATTGATACCTAGTGAATGGAACTGCCTCCAAGATTATTAGCAATTTAAAATTCACAGGGGTTTTTGTCAGCAGAATCATCTTTTCCAAATGGTCTGTAAAAGCAAACTGTGGAAAACCTCCCTGGATTTCTGACTAATTCATAACCAGAAAGACTTCCCCCTGGCACAAAGGATAAAAATTAAAAATGGGGACTTGGTATTGGATCTTCAGTTTTTAACTGCTTTCTCCTGCTTTTCTGCTTCATTTTTGAACTCAAGCCAGAGAGACCAGAATTCACAATCAGCAGCAATCAATAAACATGTATTAAATCTTAGATCACCCTCAGCATTTATTAATTGGCAGCTAGTTGGCACAGTGGATAGAGCTCAGGGCCTGGAATCAGAAAGAATTCAAATGGAGCCTCAGACCATTAACTGTGTGACCCTGGAAAAGTCACTTAAACTGTTTGCCTCAGTTTTCTCATGTGTAATATGAGAAGGTACAGAAATGCTTTCCAGTATCTTTTCAAGTTGGGATCAGGAAATGTTGGATAAAATGACTAAACACACACACACACGCACACACACACACACACACACACACACATTATAGGCCAGTGCCTATAATGCATCAGAACTCTGATTAATTCAGTTTCATAAAGAGGTAAAAGGATCCGCATGTACAAAAATGTTTGTAGCAGCTCTTTTTGTGGTAGCAAAGAATTGGAAAATGAGTAGATGCCCATCAATTGGGGAATGGCTGAACAAGTTGTGGTATATGAAGACAATGGAAACTTTCTAATTTAATGAAATCAAAATTGTCCATTTTGCATTTTATAATGTTCCCTAGTTCTTCTTTGGTCATAAATTCCACATTCTCCAAAGATCTGATAGGTTAACTATCCCTTGATCTCTTAATTTGCTTATGGTATCACCCATTACATCAAAGTCAGGTACATATTTTAACATTATTTTGGTTTGGAGTGTGAGATGTAGGTCTATACCAATTTTCTGACACATTTTTCCAAGTTTTTCCAGCAATTCTTGTCAAATAGTGGGATCTTTGGGTTTATCAAACACCAGATTACTATAGTCATGGACTATTGTGTCTTGTGAACCTAAGCTATTCTACTGATCAACTATTCTATTTCTTAGTCGGTCTCAAATGATTTTGATGACCACTGCTTTATAATATAGTTTTAGGTTTAGTACAGTTAGGACACCTTCATTTACATTTTTTCCATTAATTCTCTTGAAATTCTTGATCTTCTGTTCTTCCAGAAAAAAAAAATTGTCCTTATTTTCTCTAGCTCTGTAAAGTAATTTCTTGGCAGTTTGATTAGTATGGCACTGAAGAAGTAGATTAATTTAGGAAGAATTGTCATTTTTATTATATTAGCTTAGCCTACCCATGAATAGGTGATATTCTTCCAATTGTGTTCATATAGTTCCTGACTTGGCAGGTCTTGGCAGGTAGACTCCCATACATTTTATATTATCTACAGTTTTTTTTTAATGGGATTTTTCTTTGTATCTCTTGCTGCTGGACTTTGTTGGTAACATATAGAAATGCTGATGGTTTATGTGGATTTATTTTCTATATTGCAACTTTGCTAAAGTTGTGAATTGTTTCTATTAGTTTTTTAGTTGATTCTGTAGGATTCTTTAAGTATATAATCATTATCTGCAAGGAGTGATAATTTTGTTTTCTCATTGGCAACTCTAATTCCTTTAATTTCTTTTTCTTCTCTTATTGGTAAAGCTAACATTTCTAATAAAATATTGAATAGTAAGGTGATAGTAAGCAACCTTGTTTCACCCCTGATCTTGCTGGGAATGGTTCTAGTTTATACCTGTTACATATGATTCTTGCTGATGGTTTTAAATAGTTGCTACTGATCATTTGAAAGGAAACTCACAAAAAAAGTATTATAAAAATTATTAGAATATTATGGGGCAGCTAGCTGGGGTGAAGGATAGAGCACCAACCCTGACACTTAACGTTCCCTAGCTGTGTGACCCTGGGCAAGTCACTTAACCTCAATTGTCTCAGCAAAAAGCAAAAAAAAAAAAAAAAAGAAAGAAAGAAAACTTCATTTATTCTAATGCTCTCTAGTGTTAACAGGAATAGGTATTTGATTATGTCAAATGCTTTTTTTGCCTCTATTGAACTAATCATTTGATTTCTATCAGTTTGGTTATTGATATAGTCAATTATACTAATAGTTTTCCTAATGAACCAGCCCTGCATTCATGATATAAATTCTACTTGATCATGGTATATTATCCTTTGATAACTTTGCTAATATTTTATTGAAGATTTTTGCATCAATATTCATTAGGGAAATTGGTCTATAATTTTCTTTCTGTTTTGATCCTAACTGGTTTAGGTATCAGCACCATATTTGTTTGACTCCTTTTATAAGAAGGATATTTATTAGTGTTGCATTCTACTTATTGGATTTTGAATCATACTGAATAATGTTAGAAAAACTCATGCAGAGCCTGAATGTCTTTAATAGCAATATTATTTAATAAAAATGTGTCCAATTTTATATTTTTTTTTAAATTTTAAAAGACCAGCATTTGTTCCCCAGTTGATAAATGGTTAAAGCAGATGAATAGAAAATTTTCAGATGATGAAATTAAAGTCATCTATGGTTATATGAAAAAATTCTCTACATCATTATTGATTAGAGAAATGCAAATTAAAACAACTCTGAGTTGCCAACTCATACTTCTTAGTTTGGCTACGATGACAGGAAAAGATAAGGATAAATGTTGGAGAGGATGTGGGAAAACTGGAATACTAATGCATTGTTTGTGGAGTTGTGAAAATAATTCAACCATTCTAGATAGCAATCTGTAACTATGACTAAAGGATTTTAAACTGTGCATACCCTTTGACCCAGCAGTGCCATTACTGGGTTTGTATCTCAAGGATATCACAAAGGAGGGAGAAAGGACCCACATATACAAAAATGTTTGTAGCAGCTCTTTTTGTGCTAGCAAAGATTTGAAAAATGAGTAGATGCCCATCAATTGAGGAATGACTGAACAAGTTGTGATAACATGAAATTGATGGAATATTGCTGTTCTATAAAAAAAAATGATGACAAGCAGATTTTAGAAAGGCCTGGAAAGCTTTATATAAACTGATGCTGAGCAAAACAAGCAGAACCAAGAATACATTGTATGCAATAACAAGAAGAATGTGCAATGATCAACTATGAAAGATTTGGTTCTTCTGAGTCATTTAAAGCAATTACAATAGACTTTGGACAGAAAATGTCATCTGCATCCAGAAAAAGAACTAAGGAGACTGAATATAAATCAACACATCTATATTCACTTTCTTTTCTGTTTTTTTTTCTCTCTCTCATGGTTTTTCCCTTTTCCTCTAATTTTTCTCTACAGCATGATTCATAAAGCAATGTGTTTAAAAAATAAAATAAAAAATAAAAACATCAGTATTTGTTAATGAGAAAACTTTGCAAACAAAAAAAAATTGTTTCATCTTTCTTTATATCTGTTCCTTTTCTTCTTTCTTCCTTATTTCCATCATCTGCCCAAAATATAGAGGTGAAAAGTAAAATATATTTCTAAATTCATTAAGTAGTGTTTAGAACACCAAACATGAAAAATGTATTTTTAAATACATATTTCTTTATGAAACATGTTGGGAGAGAAAAATAAGAACAAAAGGGAAAAACCATGAGAGGAAAAAAAAACAGAAGAAAAAGAAAAAAAGTGAACACAGCATGTGTTGATTTATATTCATTTTCCATAATTCTCTCTTTGATGTAAATGGAATTTTCCATCCAAAGTTCATTGGATCACAGAATCCCTAAGAAGAACCAAGTCTTTCACAGTTGATCATTGCACAATCCTGCTGTTACTATATATGCTGTATTTCTGATTTTACTTGTTTCACTCAGCATCAGTTAGTGTAAATATTTCCAGGCCTTTCTAAAATCTTCTTGTTCATCATTTTTGTAGAACAATAATATTCCATTACTTTCATATAGCATAACTTATTCAATCGTTCCACAATTGATGGGCATCTACTCATTTTTCAATCCTTTGCCAATAATGCACAGTTTTTTAACCCTCAGGTCATAGTTCCAAATTGCTCTCCAAAATAGCTGGAAAATGGGGCACAATGGATAGAGTACCAGCCCTGAAGTCAGGAGGACCTGAGTTCAAATCTGGTCTCAGACAGTTAATATTCCCTCGCTGTGTTACCCTGGGCAAGTCACTTAACCCCAATTGCCTCAGAAAAAAAAATAGCTGGAAATAGTCACAACTTCACCCACAATGCATTAGTGCCCCAGTTTTCTCATATCCCCTCCAAAATTTATCTTTATCTTCTCCTATCATCTTAGCCAATCTGATAGCTATGAGGCGGCACCTCAGATTTTTTTTAATTTGCATTTTTCTAATCAATGGTGATTTAGAAAAAATGACTTTTCATATGACTATAGATGGCTTTAATTTCATCATCAGAAAATTTTCTATTCATATGTTTTGACCATTTATCATTTAGGGAAGGGCTCTTATTCTTATAAATTTGACCTCATTTATACATATTTTAGAAACAAGCTCTTTATCAGAAGCATTAAGTATAATTTTTTTTCCAGTTTTGTACTTCCCTTTTAATCTTGCTACTGCTAGATTTGTTTGTGCAGAAACTTTTCAATTTAATCTAATGAGACTTGTCCATTTTGTATATCATAATGTTCTTTACTTCTTCTTTGTCCATAAATTCCTCCCTTCTCCAAAGATCTGATAGGTTAACTGTCCCTTAGTCTTCTAATTTGCTTATGATATCACCCTTTACATACAAATCATGTACCCATTTTGACCTTATTTTGGTATGGGGTATGATGTAGATCTATGCCAAATTTATGACATTATTTTCTAGTTTTCCCAGAAATTTTTGTGAAATAATGAGTTATTCCAGAAGCTGGAGTTTGGGGTGTGGTGGTATCAAATGCTAAATTACTATACTCTTTGATTACTGTACTATGTGCATCTAAACTATTGCACTGATTGACCACTCTATTGCTTAGGCAGTATCAAATGGTTTTGATGACTGCTGTTTTGTAATGTAGCTTTAGATCTCATACTGCTAGGCCACCATTCTTTGTATATTTTTTTTTGTTAATTCCCTGGACTTTTTTACTTTTTATTTTTCCAGATGAATTTTGTTATTATTTTTTCTAGCTCTATAAAATAATTTTTGGTAGTTTGATTGGTATGGCACTGAACAAATAGACCAATTTAGGTAGAACTGTAATTTTTATTATACTAACTCATGAATATAGATGGGTATACTATACCCATGAACAATTGAAATTTTTCCAATTGTTTAGATCAGATTTTATTTATGTGGTGAGCATTTTGTAACTGATGAGATAGTTCCTAGATTTGTCTTGGCAGGTAAATGCCCAAATGTTTTATTTTGAATACAACAAATTTGAATGGAATTTCTATTTCTATCTTTTGCTGATTTTTTTTCAGTAATATATAGATATGCTGATGATTTCTGTGGATTTATTTTATATCCTACAACTTTGCTAAAACTATTAAGTGTTTCAAATAGATTTTCCATGATTCTCTAAAATTCTCTAAATATATCATCATATCATCTGTAAATAGTAATAGTTTTATCTCCTCATTGCCTATTCCAATTCATTTAATGTCTTTTTATTTTCTTTGTTATTAAAGCTTTTTATTTGCAAATCATATGTATGGGTAGTTCCCCAACATTGACCCTCACAAAGCTTTCCATTACAAATTCCCCCCCCTAGCCCCCTCCCCTCCCCTAGATGGCAGAAAGTCCACTACATGCCAATTATATTAAAATACTTGACAAGTTGAATATATGTATACATATTTCCACACTTATCTTGCTGTGCAAGAAAAATCGTGTCTACAAGGAAAAAAAAATCTGAGAAAGGAAACCCAATGCAAGCAAACATCAATAGAGAGCATGAAAATGTTATGTTGTGGATCACATTTCATATGCCTCTCTCTGGGTGGATATGGCTTTCTTCACTGAACAATTGGAACTGGTTTGAAACATTTCATTGTTGAAGAAAGCCATGTCCATCAGAATTGATCATCATATAGTCTTGTTGCCATGTATAATGATCTCCTGGTTCTGCTCACTTTGCCAAGCATCAGTTCATGCAAGTCTATCCAGGTCTCTCTGAAATCATCCTACTGGTCGTTTCTTATAGAACAATGATATTCCATAACATTCATATACCATAATTTATTCAGCCATTCTACAATTGATGGGCATCCATTAAGTTTCCAGTTTCTAGACACTACAAAAAGGGGTGCCACAAACATCCTTGCACATGTGGGGTCCTTTCCTTCCTTTAAGATCTCTTTGGGATATAAGCCCAATAGAAACACTGCTGGGTCAAAGGGTATGCACAGTTTGATAACTTTTTGAGCATGGTTCCAAATTGCTCTCCAGAATGGTTGAATCCATTCACAATTCCACCAATAATGTATCAGTGTCCCAGTTTTCCCACATACCCTCCAACACTTGTCATTATCTTTTCCTGTCATTTTAGCCAATCATACAGGTGTGTAGGGGCACCTCAGAGTTGTCCCAATTTGCATTTCTCTCATCAATAGTGATTTGGAGCAACTTTTCATATGACTAGAAATGACTCTAATCTCGTCATCTGAAAATTATCTGTTCACATCCTTTGACCATTTATCAATTGGAGAGTGGCTTGAATTCTTATAAATATGAGACACTTCTCTATATATTTTAGAAATGAAGCCTGTATCAGAACCCTTAAATGTAAAGATGATTTTCCATTTTATTGCTTCATTCCTAATCTTGTCTGCATTAGTTTTGTTTGTACAAAAACTTTTTAACTTAATATAGTCAGAATTATCTATCTGGTGTTCAATTAAGAATTCCAATTCTTCTTTGGACATAAATTCATTCCATCTCCACAGGTCTGAGAGATAAACTATCCTATGTTCCTCTAATGTGTTTATAATATCACTTTTTATATCTAAATCATGAACCCATTTAGATCTTATCTTGGTATGTGATGTTAGGTGTGGGTCAAGCCCTAATTTCTTCCACACTAGTTTCCAATTTTCCCAGCAGTTTTATCCCAAAAGCTGGGGTCTTTGGGTTTATCAAACACTAAATTGCTATAGTTATTGCCTAGTTTGTCCTGTGATCCTATCCTATGCCACTGATTAACTACTCTATTTCTTAGCCAGTACCAAATGGTTTTGATGACTGCTGCTTTATAATATAGTTTTAGATTTGGTAGAGCAAGGCCACCTTCATCAATATTTTTTTCATTAATTGCCTTGAGATTTTTGACCTTTTGTTCTTCCAAATGAACTTTGCTACTATTTTTTTCTAGATTTGTAAAATAATTTCTTGGGAGTTTCATTGGTATGGCACTAAATAAGTAAATTAGTTTGGGTAGTATTGTCATTTTTATTATATTAGCTCAGCCTACCCATGAGCACTTGATGTTTTTCCAATTGACTAGGTCTGACTTTATTTGTGTGGAAAGTGTTTTGTAGTTTAGTTCATATAGTTCCTGACTTTTCCTTGGCAGATAGATTCCCAAATATTTTATACTATCAACTGTTATTTTGAATGGAATTTCTTTTTGTATTTCTTGCTGCTGAACTTTGTTGGTAATATATGAAAATGCTGATGATTTATGTGGATTTATTTTGTATCCTGCAACTTTCTTAAAGTTGTGAATTATTTCTAGTAATTTTTAGTTCAGTCTCTTGGTTGTCATCTGCAAAGAGTGATAATTTGGTTTCCTCATTACCTACTCTAATTCTTTTAATCTCTTTTTCTTCTCTTACTACCAAAGCTAACATTTCTAATATAATATAAAATAGTAATGGTGACAATGGGCAGCCTTGTTTCACTCCTGATCTTATTGGGAATGGTTCTAGTTCGTTTCCATTACATATGATCCTTGCTGATGGTTTTAAGTAGATGCTACTAATAATTTTAAGAAAAAGCCCATTTATTCCTATACTTTCTAGTGTTTTTAATAGGAATGGGTGTTGAATTTTCTCAAATGCTTTTTCTGCATCTATTGAGATAATCATATGGTTTTTGTTAGTTTGGTTATTAATATAATTGATTATGCTGATAGTTTTCCTAAAATTGAACCAGCCCTGCATTCCTGGTATAAATCCTACTTGATCATAATGTACTATCCTGGGGATTTCTTTCTATAATCTCATCGCTAATATCTTATTTAAAATTTTTGCATCAATATTCATTAGGGAAATGGGTCTATAGTTTTCTTCCTCTGTTTTCACTCTACCTGCTTTAGCTATCAGCACCATATCTGTATTGAAATAGCCCAGGCGAGAAAATACAGGACAGCCGACATAATTAGAATTTTGAGAGCGTTTATTAGCCGGCTGGCGACTGAACTCCCTAGTAGTGTCCAGCCTCGAGTCTTGATAGAGAACGACCTTTAAGCACATTTGCCCTTTCCTGGTACAGGCTTGCAGTTACATTTGACACTAACATTGACCCCATGACTTGCTCACAATGGGGAGATAACAGGATGTGGGGTAAGCACATAATTGCAGATGATGCCATGCTATCTCTGGGCCAGGATAAACTGACATTGTTGAGCAATCATTTGGACCCTGATTGAGAAAACACTGTTAAGAAATTCCAAGGCCTCTTAACCGAGAGAGGGGAGCCCAGTTTTCTGTCCATTTCAGTATCATAGAAGAAATTTGGTAGTACACCTTCTTTCCCTCTTTTTTCAAATACTTCATATAGTATTGGAATTAATTGTTCTTTGAATGTTTGGTAGAATTCACATGTAAATCCATCTCGCCCTGGAGATTTTTTCTTAGGGAGTTGATTAATACCTTGTTCTATTTCTTTTTCTGAAATGGAGCTATTTAAATAATTTATTTCCTCTTCTGTTAACCTGGGCAATCTATATTTTTGTAGATATTCCTCAATTTCATTTAGATTATCAAATTTATTAGCATAAAGTTGGGCAAAGTAATTCCTAATTATTACTCTAATTTCCTCTTCATCGAAGGAAAGTTCTCCCTTATCATTTTTGAGACTAACAATTTGATTTTCCTCTTTCCTTTTTCTGATCAAATTAACTAAAGGCTTATATATTTTGTAGTTTTGTTCATAAAACCAACTCTTAGTTTTATTTATTAATTCAATAGTTTTCTTATTTTCAATTTTATTAATCTCCCCTTTTATTTTTAGAATTTCCAATTTGGTATTTAATTGAGGGTTTTTAATTTTTTCTTTTTCTAGTTTTTTTTAATAATAAGCCCAATTCATTGATCTTTTCTTTCTCTATTTTATGCAAGTAATCATCTAGAGATATAAATTTACCCCTTATACCTGCTTTGGCCATATCCCAAAAATTTTGGTATGTTGTCTCATTGTCATTCTCCTTGATGAAATTATTGATTGTGTATATGATTTGCTCTTTCACCCATTCATTCTTCAGGATTAGATTATTTAATTTCCAATTAACTTTTTGGTCTATTTTCTCCTGGCCTTATATTGCATGTGATTTTTATTGAATCATGATCTGAAAAAGATGCATTTACTATTTCTGCCTTTCTACATTTGATTTGCAGGTTTTTATGCCCTAACACATGGTCAATTTTTGTATAAGTTCCATGAACCCGTGAGAAAAAAGTAAACTCTCTTCTGTCTCCATTCAATTTTCTCCAAAGATCTATCATACATAACTTTTCTAACAATTTGTTTACCTCTCTAGTTTCTTTCTTATTCATTTTGTGGTTTGATTTATCTACTTCTGAGGAAATTAGATAAGTTCCCCCACTAGTATAGTTTTGCTGTCTATTTTTTCTTGCATCTCTCTTAACTTCTCCTCTAGGAATTTGGATGCTATATCACTTGATGCATATATATTTAGTATTTATATTGCTACATTATCTATGGTACTCTTTAGTAAAATATAGTTTCCTTCCTTATCTCTTTTGATTAAATCTATCTTTGCTTTTACTTGATCTGAGATCAGGATTGCTACCCCAGCTTTTTTGTTGTTGTTGTTCACCTGAAGCATAATAGACTCTGCTCCAGTCTTTTACCTTCATCCTGTGTGTGTCTCTATGCTTTAGATGTGTTTCTTGTAGAGAACATATTGTTGGATTCTGGTTTTCAATCCAGCCTGCTATTTGCTTCTGCTTTATAGGAGAGTTCATCCCGTTCACATTCACAGTTAAAATAACTAATTCTGTATTTCCTGCCATCTCATTTACCCAAGTTATGTTTTTCTCTTCCCTTTCCCCTTTCTCCCTTCCTCCCTCCCCAGTATTTTGCTTTTGATGACCACCTCCCCCAAACAGTCCTCCCCCCCTTTAGAGCTCCTCCCCCTTTTTTACTCCTTTCCCCTGATTCTTCTATTTTCCTATTAGTCTATCCCTTTCTTTTCCTCCTTTCCCTCCCACTTCTCTATAAGGAAGGACAAGTTTTTCTGTGAAACCAAATGTGTCTGATATACTCTTTTAGAGCCCAGTCTGATGAGAGTAAGATTTACAAAATGATCATCTTCCTCCCTTCTTTCCCTCAATTATATTAGGTTTTCTTTGCCTCTTCATGAGATTTTACCTTATTTTCCCTCCTTTTTTTAACCTCATTTTATCATCTTTTCCCTCTTTTTCCCAGTGTGATAGCCTTTCCACCTCTAGTTTTCTTTTTCATATTAACAAAGTAATATCAAATTATACCCCCAATCTTTAAGTATCCCCATAGTAGAAATATATTTCTCAAGAGTTCTTTCCTTTTTAACTCTTAATGCTTCTCTTCAGTTCTGTGTTTGGAGGTCAAATTTTTTGTTCAGATCTGTTCTTTTGATTAGAAATAGGTGAAATTCACCCATGTCATTAACTGTCCATCTTCTTCCCTGGAAGATAATGCTCATTCTAGTTGAATAGGTTATTCTTGGCTGTAATCCAAGTTCCTTTGCCTTTCAGAATATCCCATTCCAGGCCCTTTGATCCTTCAATGTGGAGACTGATAAATCTTGTGTGATTCTCATTAAAGTTCCTCATTATTTGAATTGTTTCTTTCTAGCTGCTAGCAATATCTTTTCTTTCAGGAGATGATTGGTGAATTCTTTCAATGGTGATTTTGCCTTCTGATTCTAAAATATCAGGGCAGTTTTCTTTCAAGATTTCCTGGAAGATAGTGTTTAGATTCTTTTTTTTCATCATGGCTTTCAGGATGTCCAATAATCCTTAGATTGTCTCCCCTAGCTCTATTTTCCAAGTCAATTGTTTTTCCTAGGAGATATTTCATGTCTTCTTCTATTTTTTCATTTTTTTGATTTTGAAGTCTTATTGAGTCATTTACTTCCATTTGTTCGATTCTAATTTTTAATGTATTATTTTCTTCAGGTACTTTTTTTAGCTTCTTTTGTAACTGGCCAATTTGTTCATTGCATACTTTTTTCCACTTCACCAATTTTGTTTTTCAGTGCATTGTTGTCTTTTTCCATTTCACCAATTTTGTTTTTTAGTAAATTGATGTCTTTATCACATCTCTATTGGAGAGCTTCTTGCACTGATCTCAATTCATTTACCCATTTATCATCTAGCTCTCTTTTGAGATTCTTTATGCAGTCTTCCAGGAAGGCCTTGTGAAAGGGGGACCAATTCATGTCTCCCTTGGTGGCTTTCTCTGGAGTTGCTTTGCCAGTAGGAATCTCAGGATCTGGGATCTGTCCTTTTTTCTCTCCACAAAAGCTATCTATGGTGAGAGATCTCTTCTGTTTCTTACTCATTTTTTAAAAAGCTTGGGGTCTGTGCAAAGCAGAGAAGTGGCAGCTGTGGTAATTTGCTAATTAACTTCCAGTGTTGGGCTCTCCGGACTGAGACTGGTGTTTGCAATGGGCTACAAACTGACTTTTTCTTTTTTTTTTCTTTTTGCTGAGGCAATTGAGGTTAAGTGACTTGCCCAGGGTCACACAGCTAGGTAATGTTAAGTGTCTGAGACCAGATTTGAACTCAGGTCTTCCTGACTTCAGGGCTGGTGCTCTATCCACTGTGCCACCTAGCTGTCCCCAAACTGCCTTTTTCAAAAGGCAGATCTGCCAGAGCACCTGCCTACAATCAGGGCTGAGTTTCCCAAGAGCCTCAGATAGACTCCCCAGGTGTTTAGAATCTGCCATGTTAAGTCCTGCCCAGCTTCCTGCCCTGTCTTCTGGAGCTGAACCTGGCAAACTGCTCAACAGACCTGCTATGAAGCTCTTCAAAGGTACCTTCTGCAAGGAATGTTTTGTAGTCCAAATATTTCACACAGAGAGTCGTGTCTTCACTCCACCATCTTGCTTCCGTCCCCCTCCTCCCCCACCCCTGTCTTTTTAGTTTCTTATTGCTAAAGCCAAAATTTCTAGTATAATGGTGAATAATATTGGTGATAATGGGCATCCTTGTTTCACCCCTGATTTTATTGGGAATGTAGACCCTCATGGGTCTCAGCCTCTTCACTCCTCCACCAAGACGAGGATTTGGGCTGGTCCTGAGATCCTCCAAAGAGCTAGTCTGGATAGGCATATTTTGTCACCCCAGCATAGGGGCTTTAGAACACATGGCACATTTTGGCACCTCAATCTGGGGGCTTGAGAAAGCACATTATAATGCTGCTTATCATTTTAAGGAAAACTGCTTTTATTTCTATGCTCTCTAAGTGTTTTTAATAGGAATGGATTATTCTATATATCTATACATACATATATACATATATAAGTTTGTATACTGTATATTGTAAATTCCTTGAGGACAGACACTGTGGTCTTTTTTTTTAACCTTCTTTGTATCCCCAGTGCTTAACACGTAGCCAGGCGTATATGTATTTGTAGAAACACATTTGTTATTATTACCACTCATAGACTATGTACCCGGAACATATTAAACTTTTCAAAAATCCTTGTTGATGATTGTTGATTAGTGACTTAATTGTAATGCACCAAATACAAAAGGACAAACATTTAAGTACTTACAGTAAGATGATTATTGTGATTTGCCTTTAGGCATGATATGAAGCTTAGGCAAATTTCCTTTTCTATTAGAGAATACAGTTTATTAAAAGAAAAAATCTAAGGATTATGTTTATATATCTATTGCCAATTATGATCATTTCTTTATTTAAACTGAACCTTCCTTGTTTATAATGGTTAACACTGCCTAGAGGTATAAAGTAAAGGAGCTGAAATTCATAGTTCTTAATGCAGTGCAGAGATCCCACATTTTTTAGCACTGACTCATTCTGAGACAGAAATTTTTTGACAGGGACCAAGATCATTCTTTACAATAGAACTCCAAACTGCATCCTAATGAATTATTTTCAAATAATAGCTCACAAGACATTAGTACAAGTGCAAATCTTTACCATGATCAATATGAACTTAAAACAGTTAATTTTTGCATAACTTAATGCTATACAAAGCATTTTTCTCAAAACAAGCTAGTGAAGAATGTTATATATGCATACCCATATTTTGTCAAAGAGAAAACTACAGTTCAGAGAGGTGAAATGATGTGTTCACAAATCAGAGAATCTCAGAAGTGAGAATGATCTCAGTAACCATCTAGTCTGGCAGTCCACCACACACCTGAATACAATCCTGTCTTGCTTACAATTTATTCAATAAGCAGAGGTCCAGTTTCTGCTGAAATTTTCCACTATTACTTTCCCTTCTGAGGTAACTCTAAAAATTAGAATATTTAGCCTAATTTGCTTCTTTGTAACTTCAGCTGATTGCTCCTAGGTCTGCCTTTTAGAACAGAATAAAACCAATGTTATCTTTCTTCCATATGACAAATCTTCAAATTCTTTAAAACTATCATGTCCTCCCATAAATCTCTTCTCCAGGCTCACCATCCTTAATTGAAACAATCAATTTTCATATGGCATAAATTGGAGACCCTTTAATATCTGGTTTTCCTTCTCTAGATTTTCTACATTATCAAAATTTTGTTATTTGTGGGGTTTTTTGACATAGTACTCCCTTGTGGATGATTGAAGGTGTCCTCCTTTTTCTCCCTCAAATTACACTATCTTCAGAGAAGGTACAGATGGCCTCCATTTCCTATCATCCATTAATGACACCTGATTATCTGCCAGGCTGTAATACCATGAATGTGATAATGCACCTCACTAGGGTTCTCCTTTTTGTTGGCTTCAAGGTGGAATGATGACTTTGCAAGCTCAAAATTGAATGATGACTCTGTGACCTCCAGTGAGCTTATAGGGAAATGGCCTTTCCACCAGTGGGCCACAAAATGTTAAATCTTGATTTCTTCAAAAAGTAAGTATCTGTGACAGGGCTACCTCCTGGGTTTTTTTTCTTTTCTAGAAAGTTTTGTGAGATACCAAAGTCAGATGAAATTTCTTCTTCCTGAGGACGTGGGAAGTAAAGCTTCAATACTGAAGCAGTTACAGTAGCAATGTTAGTGACACAGTTAGAAAGAAGTAACTGAAAGAGCTACCCACAGAAAGACAAATCATCAAACCACTGAATGAAAGAACCTACCTAGATTTAGTTAGATTATATTTTGTGGAGGTAAAATGTAAAATTGATAATATGCAGTTTTGACAAAGAAGTTATTTTCGCTTGCCCCAGATAATATTTGATTATCTCCTCAACTGATTGTAATCATTCCATTATTATTTATTATTTAGCCCTTCCTTTGTTGTATGTGGGAATAAAATTTCCTCTTCCATACCTGATTTACATTGGTAATCTGGTTACCTTATTACACATCTCCTCACACATACACTCAGGAGGATTCTTATATCAGAAGGAAAAATAGAATTGTTCCTCAGAAATTTTGATGAGGAGAGGTAAGAATTAAAGCCTGGGAGCTTAGTTCCCCTATTTTGAGGAGAAATACAAACTCAGAGCAATGAATATAGGACAAAACTAAAGATCAGGAATTGGGGAATGTCGCCAGCACTTATAGCATAAGCTTAGCTGTGCTGGAAAGTCCATAGCAACGCCATGAATACAGCACCATACTAAATTCAGTTGCAGTCTAATTGGGATAATACAACAGTATACCAAAGCCTTACATCTTGTATAAAGATTGCTGCTATTCATCTTATTTTTTTACATTGAGTTTTATTATACTCTTTTTAAAGAGGGCTGATGCTTGACTGATGGAGTGATAGCTTATAAACCATTATAAGCCCAATGTTCACCCATCCCTTTCTTTATAACATGTATCCATGTAATTCACAAATATAGCAATGAAAAGTAGACAAGTGAATCATTGTGGTGACAATAATTATCACTGACAACTAATCTTAATCATTTAAATCATGATGTTCTTGAAAAATAACAATGTCTTGAAAGGGGAATAAGATGCCTAATGATATTGATAATTGTCTCAATTATTTTTTCATCTCAGTAGAGTTACTTGAGCCAATGAAACAACCCCTTCAGAATAAAAGCTATTTTAAACTATTCATATAATTCTCTGGATAGATAACAAAGTGAAAATAGGGCAGATAATCATAAATCTAGAGTAGAAAGAGATATTGAAGGCCATGTAATCAAAACCCTACGACTCCTTTTTACAAAGGAGGAAATGATGATATTTAAGTAACTTACTTAGCCAGAGAGGTTGTGATTTACATAAAATCACTCACACAGTAAATTGAAGATTAGGAATTTGAACCTATATTTTCTAACTCAAAATTCATCACCCTTTTCACTAGAATACTAGAGAACTGTAGCTAATACTATGAAATGGTCCAACCATTCTAATTGTGTGTTTGGAGCAATTTGAGAAGTTACTAAACTCTTCCCATTTTTTGACCTAGTGATCTGACTGTTATTTATATACCTCATGGAGATAAGTAACAAAAAAAAATCTTACATGATAAAATATTCTCAGCAGCACTCTTTGTAACAGAAGGGGAAAAAACTGGAAGCAAAATAGTTTCCTATTAGTTGAGAATGGCTAGAAAATTTGTTCTGTGTGAATGTAATAGAATGTCATGGCACCAAAAGAATCCAAGAAGGTGAAAAAAAAACAGAAAAAACAAACATGAGTAGACTTCTGTGATTTAATCTAGAGAGGAGTAAACCAGAACCAAAAGAGAAACATGTAATAAATTATGTTTATTATTTATGTTTATTAAATATATATAAATATACTTATTAATCAGTAAAATTCAATTAAATAATAAGAAATGTCAGAATTCAAATTATACACTGTCTAATCTTGTTTCAGAAAACTTGACATAGCACACTTTTCTCCTTTCATTGGCTATGTGTAAGTATTGTTGCATTTGTTGTCCCTAGTAGTCATGCCAATTTGTTTTATTTAACTATTTTTCCTTGTTATAAATAAGAATTTTATGTGGTAGAGTTGTTGGGAGTCGAGAACTGTGTAAAATACAAAAAAAAAGCATAAATAAAGCATTTTTATGATAGGCCAAATAAAGGAAAATTCCATGGTCACATAAAAATTTAAGACTTTATATGTGAAAGAATGCTACTAATTTCACTGCCCTCCTCTTTCCCATTATTCTCTAAAGGTAAGGAAATGAAAGACCCCTTTTTAGAAAAAGATTAACCTTCAATGTTGAATTGCCCAGGTAATTTTATTTAGTCTGCTCTGAGGTATATTCAGACCTAACACCAATAAGAGGCATTATGGTACTGACTTCTTTCACACATCCTTAGTTTATAAAGTCTTATGGAAAGCAAAGAACTATATTTAGGCAAAGAAAAGAGAATCCACTTATTCTGCTTGTATTGTTCTTCTTTGTGTATTTCCAGAAAGAGAGAAAATACTAAGCCTGGGCTTTCAAAAATCATTGTTAAATTAAATTTATAAAAAGATGTTTTGCTGACATCTAGAGGCATTTGGATACTAATACTTATTAATAATAATCCTTTGGCACTCAGAGTGCCTTGCCAATGCAGGGCAATCCCATAGCTCTTTACAAATATTAATTAATTACAAATCACAAGACCCCTGTGAGGTAGGGTAGGTAAGCATTATTATGTGCAAAGGATTTATTGATTTTTTTCAGAGCAATATAAAGCTGAGAGACACCAAGAGGGGAAACCATAGGAGTAAAATTTGAAAACAAGCAAACACATATAGATAAGCCATTCAATAGAAAACAAATTAGATGGATTCCCTCACCCCCACCCCATGTCTGTCTGAGGAAAGGTATTCTGAAGACTTGAGACTCATTGGGATGTTATGTATTTTACCAAGTCATAAAGAAAATTAATAGAAGAATCTCATCAGTATTATTTCAGGGCCATCATTTCTTTCACTATATTCCTTGTAGTTTAACTTGGACATGAATTCCCTCTCAATCAGGCAGTCACTATAACCACTAGAGGGTTTGGAGAGTAGGAACCAGGGAGATGGATTTGTGACAGAACATTTCTGGGAGGGACTGGGTGTTGGTAAGGGAGTGGCAAAATTTTGCTTGTGCTCTTCAATTTTAACTCTGCCAGTAAGGAGAGATATATAATTTGAATGGCTTCTATTATTTCTTTTCTTTATATTATGTGCAATGGCCCTATTGTAAATGTTGCCTTTTTTAATTTAAATACTAATGCCACAAAATTAATCATTCTCTAAAGCAAAACAAAACAAAAATATTATTTATTCATCATGTTAAAATTCTTGATGCTAACCCATTCTAGTTTTGAAAGGTAATAAATAGTGTACTTAGAAAAGTTGTATAAAATTATTAGATTGTAGGCATGAAGATATGGTCATTTAGGGGAGAAGTACTCTTATAGGCTGAGTAAACTATTGACATACATTTTAATTTTTAATATTTTGTTTTCCCCATTTACATATCAAGACAATTTCTAGCATTCATTTTTACAAGATTTTGAGAACCAAATTTTTCTCCCTCTCTTCCTTCCCTCCTATCTTCCTAAAATGGTAGGCAATTTTATTTCAGTTGTATATGTGTTATCATGTAAACCATATTTTCATATTAGTCACAGTTATGAAAGATGAAACAGATTAAAAGAGAAAAATGCAAAAGAAGTGAAAAAGTATGTTTTGATCTGCATTCAGAGTCCATCAATTCTTTATCTGAATGTGGATACCATTTTTCCTTTAGAAGTCCTTTGTACTTGTCTTGGATCATTGTTTTGCTGAAAAGATAATGTTGCTGAGACTGTTTACAATGCTTTGCCTGTTCTGCTCATTTCACATTGCATTAGTCTGTAAAAGTTTTTCCAGGTTAGTTAGAAATCTGCCTGCTCCTGCTCATAATTTCTTATTACACAATAATATTCCATTACATTCATATAACACAACTTGTTCAAACCACTGTCCAATTGATAAGCATTCCTTCAGTTTTTAAAATTTTGCCACTACAAAAAGGGCTGCTATAGATATTTTTGCTATAAATATGTTAGGTCTTTTTTGCCTTATTTATAAAACAGACCTAGGTATCGCCAGATCAAAGGGTTTGTATAGTATTATAATTCTTTGAACATAGCTCCAAATTGTTCTCCATAATGGTTGGGTCAATTCACAGCTCTACCAACAATGCATTGGCATCCCAATTTTTCCATATCCTCTCCAACATTAATCATTTTCCTTTTTTTTTGATATATTAACTCATCTGATAGGTATGAGGTAGTACCTCGGAGTTGTCTTAATTTGCATTTCTCTAACCAAAAAATAATTCAGAGTACTTCTTCATATGCTCATAGATAACTTTGATTTCTTCATCTGAAAAGTGCTTGTTCATATCCTTTAAATAATTGAGGAATGGTTTCTATTCTTATAAATTTGACTCAGTTCTCTAAATAGTTGAGAAATGAGGCCTTTATCAGAGACAGTTGCTATAAAGATTGCTTTCTGTTTTTCTTCTAATTTTGGTTGCATTCATTTTCTTTGTGCAAAAGCTTTTTTTTTTAAATTTATACAATCAAAATTATCAGTTTTACATTTCATAATGCTCTCTACATCTTGTTTGGTCAGAAATCTGTGAATCATTTAACTTCTCTTTTAAGAATTTGATGCTATGAACTGATGCTGAGTGAAACAAGCAGAACCAGGAGATCATTATACACAGCAACAACAATATTACATGATGATCAATTCTGATGGACATGGCTCTTTGCAACAAAGAATTGTCTCAAACCAGTTCCAATTGTTCACTGAAGAAGACCATATACACCCAGAGAGAGGGATATGAAATGTGGACCACAACATAACATTTTCATGCTCTCTATTGAGGTTTGCTTGCATTGTTTCCTTTCTCTGATTTTCTTTTTTTTTCTTGTAGATAGGATTTTTCTTGCACAACTTGTCAACTATTATTACATTATTAACATGTAGTGGACTTCCTGCTATCTAGGGGAGGGGAGGGGACTGGGGGTAAAATTTGTAATGGAAAGCTTTGTAAATATCAATGCTGGGAAACTACCCATACATATGTTATACAAAAAAAAAGCTTTAATAAAAAAAGAATTTGATGCTATATGATATAGGACATAGATGTTGAGTGTTGATATGACTTCATTGTCTATAATACATTTTAGCAAAATGTAATTCCCTTCCTTATTTCTTTTAATAGGTCAATTTTTTCTTTTGCTCTTTCTGAGATTAGGATTTCTACCCATGTTTTACTTTACTTCAGCTGAAGCATAATAGATTATGCTCCAGTCCCTCTACTCTACATATGTGTTGTTTTGCTTCAAGTGTGTCTCTTGTAAACAATATGTTATATAATTCTTTGCTATCCATTTACAGTTATGATTATTAATTGTATTTCTTCCCAAACTATTTTCCTCCTGTTTATCCTCTCTCTCCTTCCCTCCTTTCCTTCCTCAACAATGTTTTGTTTCTATCTATCACCTCTCCCAGTATGCAACCTCTTCTGTTATTTACCCTTGCTCCTGACCTCCCCAGCCTTTGATCAATCTCTTCCCCTTCTATTTCCCTGTCAGGTAAGATAGATTTCTATGTTTACCTGATTATATATATTATTCCCTCTACAAACCAATGTTGATGAGAATAAGGTTCAAGACACGTCCATGCTCATTGTCACCCTTCCATCTTTTTCTCCATTGTAAAGTTTTTCACACCTCTTCATGTTAAATAATTTACCTCAATTCTGCCTCTCCCATCTTTCTTCACCCAGCATATTTCTCTTTCTCATCCTTTTTATTATGTCATTCCTGCAAATTTATATTATATCTGTACCCTTTGTATATATTTCTTTCTAGCTATACAGTTAGTGGTATAATTTTTAAGAATGAAAAATATCTTCTTATAATGTAAAAATGTAAACAGTTCAGTTTTATTGAATTCCTTATGTTTTCTTTTCCCTTTTTCCCTTTTTAAGCTTCATTTGGATCTTGATTCTAAAGTTCAGATTTTTAGCTAAATTCTAGTTTTCTTTTGAAAGCTGAAAATCCTTTTATTTTATTGAATGAATTTTTTTCCCTTGATATGTTATGCTTAATTTCTCTGGGTAGGTAATGCTTAATTGTAATCCCTACTTCCTTTGCCTTCAAGAATATGATCTGTGACCTCTGATCCTTTAACATTATAGCTGCTAAGGCCTGTACAATCCTGATTGTGGCTCCCCAATATCTGAATTGTTTATTTTAGTCACACAGTATTTTTTCTTTGACCTAATAATATTGTAATTTAGTTATAATCTTCCTTAGAGATTTTATTTTGGTATCCTCTTCCTAAGATGATTGGCATATTCAATGGCTCTTTGGTTATAGGATATCAGGACAGTTTTCCTGGATAATGTTTTGAAAGATACTGTCCAGGCCTTCCTTTTGGTTATGGTTTTCAGAAAGTGCAATAATTCTGACTGTCTCTCCTGGATCTATTTTCTAGGTCAGTGAAACAGGATATATTTTACTTTTTTTTTCTTTTGAATTTGTTTGATTGATTCTTGATGATGATAGACTCATTGTCTTCCACTCTTCCAATTCTAACTTGTAATTGTTTTCCTCAATTAGCTTTTGTGCTTTGTTTTTCCATTTGGCAAATTCTACTTTTCAATAGTTGTTTTCTTTTTCTAAGTCGTTGACTCTTTTTTTCTTAATTGTATTACATTACTCTCATCTCTTTTCCCAAATTTTCTTTTAACAGTCTTCTTTGATTTTAAGTTCCTTTTTGAACTCTTCCATAAGTTCTTTCTGAGCTTGAGATCACTTCCTGTTTTTCATTGGGGCTTTGCCCAGGGGTGTTTTGACATTGTTGTCCTTCTCTGAGTTTGTGTTTTGCTCTTCCCTGTCATCACAATAACTTTCTATGGACAGTTTTTTTAAATTGTTTTTGCTCATCTTTTTTGGTCTTTTTCCTTTCATTTAAATTTGAACTTAGCTCCTAGGGTAGAAGGAACACTGTATCAAGTTTCTTGTGCCAGAGTCTGCCAGTGCTGGCTGTTTACTTGGGGCTTCACTAATGTTGTCCTGAGACCCACTCAGTACTCTCATGTCTGGTGCTGTACCAAGGAGCTTGGAGTGGGTTGTAGTTGGTATTGCTTGAAGTTATAGGGGTCTGGTAGCTAATATACACAAGAATAATTGCCTTTAGCACATCCTTCTTTATGTCTTCAGTCAATAACATGATAAGAAAACATGACACTTTAAAAAAAAAGGCAGTAAATTCAAAGTTGACATAGAGAAGAAGATATAAAAATAGGAAGAGTTTCAAGGCTCTTACCCTAGCAGTAGGTTGGTATGGGGTTTCTTTATCTAAGAATATTGCCTAATATTCAACATGCTGGAAACATTTATGTTAGCAAGCACATGCTTTTTGAAATACTAAGGATCCTAGGAGGTTTGAAGTTTAATTCAGGATGAATCAGATTTCATCCTTCTAGGGGAATTTAGACTAAAGAGAAAGAACTGGTATTATATAAGTGAAAAGTAAATTGTTGGCAAGGGAAAGGAGGTGGTTAGATAATGAGTGGTAGCAAAGATGAAGTGTCACTATGACACATACATAACTGTTTAGAGCAGTTGTATGATTGGGAAAGAAGGTCATAAGGAGTTTGAAGGAGAACAGGAGTTCAAGAAAGAAAAGACAGGTATTTCATCTTTTTGCTCAACTCATGCCCAGAACAATGTTGACGGGGAATTTTCTACCTCTTTTTCTTTCCTTTTAGATCTCTTTGCCCATTTTTCTCCAGACTCAAAACTCAGATAAATGCTATAGTTTTTTTAACTGATCTGGGAACATAATTATTATTCAAAGTATGAGAAAATATATTCTAAGTTAAAAAAATAACCTAGAAGTGAATTTTATAATATTATAACCTATTTGTATTTTTATAGATAGAATGGACTATAAGAAATCCAGATGCATATCACACTAGCCTATAGTTCAAGGATAGTACTATAGTAAGCAACACTCCTCAGTTCAGTCAGAACCAGATTGAAATGTAATTGAGAAATATTTAGCAAAATAAATAAAAATACAATAGAATATAGGTAATGCTAATTAGATTTTCCAAGTCAATATATGGCCTTCAAAAATCTTTATCTGTAGTTTGGTAGCCCCATTTCTAATTGAGTTTAACACTATCTAGTCTACTTCAATATCCTCATTTTATAAATGAAAAAACTGAAGCCCATAGATATTAACTGACCAAAGAAACACATTTAGTGATGGTGGAGCTGGAATTTCAATCATAGTCTTTTGACTCAAAATCCATTTTCTTTCTACTACATCATAAAGTGTCAACTTCAAATTGTACAAGGACATTATAAAGAAAAAATATTTTTATTTGTTTTTATACCTACCTGCCTCCTAAATAAAAAAGTGAAAAGACATCATGTTTCATGTTGTATTCATTGTTTTTCAGTCATTTCAGTCATGTCTGACTCTTCATGACTCCATTTAGTATTTTTTCTTGGCAAAGATACTGGAATGGTTTGCCAATTCCTTCTCCATCTCATTTTACAGAAGAGGAAACTGAGGCAAACAGGATTAAGTGACTTGTTCAGGGACACACAGCTAGTGTCTGAGGCCATTATACTATTAATAAATGCTGTATTAGGCACTTTTATGAATATTACCTCATTTAATTTTACTTATAAGTATAATAAGAAATTACTTGCTGATAATAAGTGGTATAGGCAAGATTATTTATAAAGTACTTTGTACATCTTAAGATGCTATATAAATGTCAGCCATTATCATCATTGGTAATAGGAGAAGGAGGAGCAAGAAGAGGAAGAAGAGGAGAAAGACAAGTAGGTGGCTTGGTGGTTAGAGTGCTGGCTCTGAAGTCAGGAAAACATCTTCCCAAGTCCGATTCTGGTCTTAGATACTTGCTAGCTATGTGTCTCTGGTCAAGTCATTTAATCCTGTTTGTAAAATTTGTAAAATGAGCAGAAAAAGAAAAGGGCAAACAACTCTAGTGAGTTAAATTTGGCATTCTAATGCCAAGTGAACTTCAAATGGAGCCATGAAAAGTTGAATTTGACTGAAATGACTGAACAACAATAGTGGTGGTGGTGGTGATAGTGGTGGTAAAACTATCTTATTTTTAATGCAACATCCTAGGCAATGTAGTAGATAAAGCAGTTAGCAGTCAGAAAAAAGCAAATTCAAATCCAACCTTAGATGCTTACTAGCTTTGGGACTTTAAACAAATCAGTTAACCTCTGTCAGCCTGTCTTCCCATCTGTAAAATGAAAATAATAATAGCAATTGCCTCTCAAGGTTGTCTTAAGGATTAATGAGATAATATTTGTAAGACACTTTGCAATCCTTAAAGGTCTATATGAAAGCTACATAATATTATTCTCTACTCTACCTTGCAGTATCACCATTGTATTGTAGAACAGTATCAATATGAACCTCTTTATATTTTCTAATCTCTGCTTCATTCTGTTAAATTAAAGGATTGAACATCTTTTATCTTTCATAGCAGATATAAACTGGCTACCAAAATTTGACTCTCCTAAGTTCCAGTTCCAGTTAAAGAGCATCTTTTTTTTTTAAATTGACTTTTCCTTGGTCTGTCTCTTTGAATTCCTGCTTCCATTCTCCTCATCACACACATCATCATATGGGCATCCTAGTGATAAGCTAAGCTTTTTTTTTTTTTAATTCAGGTACTTATGTTGTAAGTTAATAATGTTCCAGGTGGGGGATGAGTGGTTCTCAAACTTTATACTGTCTTTGACTCACTATTTTTTGCTGTTGAGCTTGTAAGTTAGAAACACTAAATAAAAGATGAGAGGCTCAAACAAGGGAAATTTTCCTCTCAATAAATGCAGTCACTTTTCTTCAGTCATCTGTGAATTGAAGGCAAAATCATCCATATTTTCAGGTTTGTAAGTATATGTGATAGGGAACTTTAGTTTGTTTTGTATGTTGATCATGTACATACTATGTAAAATTGATGTTACAAATAATTTTATGTTAAATAATTTTAAGCAACTAAATTTTTTATCTCTATCCAAAATTTTGTGGAATACTAAGTAAAACCCTAATAAAATGTAGACTATTGCATGCTATTATATCCTTCAATAACAATAATAACTAGCATTAATAAGAACATATGTGCTAAGCACTATACTAAGCTCTTTGCAAATTTTATCTTAATTGATCTTCATAGCAATCCTAGGATATAAGTACTCTTATCATCATCATTTTACAGATAGGGAAACTGAAATAAACATAGGTTAAGTGAGCTGCCCTGTATCATCTAACTAGTAAGTTGTTTTTTTGTTGTTGTTGTTGTTGTTGTTTTTGTTTTTGTTTTTTGAGACTGATTTCAATTCAGGTCCCCCTAACTGCAAACCCAGCCCTCTAACTACTGCAACCCATCAACTACCTCTTTAAATACCACATTCAGTTAAGCGATTTTTTAATTATGTGTCAGAATTAGGTTTCAGAAACAGATTCAAGTAGAGAACTTTGCATAAATGTTTAATAGAAATTTGTTAATGAGAAAGGTACTAAATGTATCTGCATATAAATATAAGCAACTAAAAGGAACTTGAAACTTTCTTCAATCTGTCTATTCATTAGAGCCTTATGAGCAGGTCTCCAAGTTCTACTAAGTTAAAATGTTTAAGGTTTCAACGACCTAAGTACAGGAGATCATAGCTTTAAATTGAAAGGTACTTCAGAGGATTTAACTCTAAGGTTTTGACGATGAAGAAGCTGAGACTCAGCCTGGTTGTGACCTGCCCAAAAACATAGAGGTAGTAAACATCAATGTCAGAATTTGAATCCCTATCCTCTGTCTAGAGAACAAAGGCTATTTCTACCCTACTGTGCAGTTCTTACAGACTTCTTACGTGACTACATGATCCTCAACTGGTAAGTTTAAGTGTGTAAAGAAATTAACTTCTTTTAAAGTGGCCAATTGAACAAATTGAAATCAAGGATAAAATTATGTCATCATATATTTAATGAAACTGCCACAAATTAACTCAAGGATGCCCAGATAATTTCAAAAACAATGTGGCAAAGTGTATCTATTTCTGAGTGATAAATGCATATTCAACTGCTAATGTTTCCCTTAGAAATGCTGGTGTGTAGCTTCACTGAAGCCAATTTATAAACCTTAACTACTGTAGCTAATTTAGCTCGCTAATTTCAGACAATGTGCCAAATTAAAATCTGCATTTTATCGTATATCAGTTTGTCTACTGCTGGCAACATTAATATGCATTTTGTAGCGTGGAACTACAGACTTTTTAATTTCCTTTTATTTATGCTTTGAGAAGATTTTCTGTTTACTGGATCAGGGTTTTTTTTTGTTTTTTTCTTTTTGTTTTTGTTTTTGTTTTTTTTACTTTTCTGAATTGTGGATGCTACTCAGCTTATATACATATCAGCTATGAAAATTGTGCACAAGGTCTGAAAAGGTCCAACAAGGCAAAAAGAAACCAAAGTAAGGAAATAAAAAGCATTAGCAAAAAAAAGCATTAACCAGCAAAGATGTTAAATGGTCTTTGTTCAATGGTGCCAAATTTTAGGGGGCACCCTTCCTTCTCAAGCATGCATTTTCTCCTAGAAATAACCCTTCTATACAATCTTTCCCTCCTGAACACATACACACACACACACACACACACACACACACACACATAACTTAGCAAAACATTTTGGGCTAGCACACCATTGCCACATTCTCATTCAAGTAATCCCTCCTGGTGTTTATTATCTCCAGCTCCCAAACCCTAAACAGACTTCCTAAAAGATAGGCTACCCAATTTTTCTAGTGTGACTTTTCTTGAAACCAGACTGTCCTTTCACTAATAGACTGCCTTCTCCCATCCCTAACCTCACTGGGTTTTTTGTTTTGATTTGTTTTAGTTTTTTGCCCACGATGTAAAAATGCACTCTATGTAACTCTTTCATTTCTAGTTCCTTATTATTAAAGGGAAAGGAAGAATGCATTTATGTGAGTACCAAAAGTACTGTCTATGAATAGGTAACTTCTTGAAACCATTTAGGTTAGTGATAGGAAATTACTAGTGGATGTTGTAATCAGAAGATAGAGAGTCATGGTAGAGGGAAAAAAGTCAATAAAGTTTACCAGCTTTCTTGTGAAAAGCTAAGAACCTTCTATTCCTCTTTGTTCTATAACTCTATCTGTTCAACATCAATAAAATAAATTAAAATAAAATCTAGTTCACATCATTTGGCAATTATAGGACCAAAAATTTACACCTGGAAAAGACTTCAGAGTCCATCTCATCCAAAGTCCTCATTTGGCAGCTGAAGAAACTGAAGTCCAGGAAGACTATATGACTCACTCATCTTCTCATAGATCATAAACATCAGAGTTTGAACCCAGGCTCTTTGACCACAGAGTACGTACTTTCTTTTCTTTCCTTTTCAGTATGTGACTCTTTAAATTGTTTTTATACCATTTCCTCTGTGTGCGATCATTCTCTTTAAGCAGGCTGTGAAATTTCTTGAGGTCAGGAAACTTGTCTTTGGATTTTTATTCTTTAAACTTCTACTTTCCCCCACCCATCCCTGGGCACTGTGTTTTTGTTGTTGTTGTTGTTTTGTTTTGTTTTGTTTTGTTTTTGTTTTTCCCCACTGAATATGACATTCTACCTGGTTATAGCTGAAGCTCAGTTATACATGCATATGTACATATGTATACAGGCCTATGCCTGTGTACATGTATGTACACATATGCACATCTCCATATTTATCATGTGTTTATTGTATGTGTATATAGATAGATAGATAGATAAGCATGTATATACATATATATATATAATGATCTTAGTTATTTGCATGTTGTCTCCCCCTTAAAATATGAACTCCTGGTAACCAGGGACCATGATTTTACCTTTCTTTAAGTAACCATTTAACAGATATTTATTCATTGATCAACTGACTGACTACATTTTACTTTTTAAACTTTTTTGGTATGATGGAAAGAGAAAATACAAATTGTACATGGTAGAGCAAATTGACATAATATTCTATATAGCATCAGGGTCTTTTTTAAGTGTTGGTCAGTTTTGATTTTTTTCTTCTTTTTAATTTTTAAATTTTTAATTTTTTTTCCTTTTAAAAATCTTTTGTTATTTCTTGGGGGAGGGGGAATAAAATGGGAAA
>JAJPUD010002818.1:64688-79892 GCA_023553655.1 Myrmecobius fasciatus | reverse complement strand
GTTGGGGACCCTCAGACTCCATCTAATTTAACTCTTCCATTTTATAGATGAGCAACCCTTAAGCCAAAGGATATTGTTCAAGTCATATAGGGAATAAATATCCCAGATGGGATTTGAACCCAAATCCATTGACTCCAGAACCTGTACTCTTTCCTCCAACATTATAATAACTGTTTAATGCCTTTTTTGAGAAACCAGTATAAAGTACTGGACTTGAAGAGAAAATGAACCTCAGTTCAAATCCTGATATTCAGGCAGGAGTTATATGATCTTAGCAAGTCATTTATCTTATTTGCCTCAATTTTCTCATTTGTAAAATGAGAGGACTAAACTACATGGGTTGTGAGGTCCCTTTCATGTACAAATTTATTATTTTTTCTATAGTATTTTATAAAATATGTACCAATACTTATCATTTGATTCTCATAGTAACCTTAGTGAAGTGGACAGGTATTATCATTCCAATTTTACAGATGTGCACATTGAGACTCAAGAGTTGAAATGTGAACTTCTTTAGGGGAAAGACTATTTTTGACCTTTCTTCATATCCTCAGCATTTTGCATAAAGCATCATACACAATAAGTACTTAATAAATGCTTATTAATTAGACTCCTAGTTAGTGGTTAAGTCAGCAAATGTAATCTAACTCCAAGTCAAATATCTCTTCTACTATGACTCAACTAAAAGACAATCAACAGCATCTTAAATACCAGAAATATCTTTTATTTGGTAGTCAAAATATTGCCCATATAACTAATTTTCAAGAGCTTTCTACTTAACCCATTCACACAGGAAATTGTGCTTGGCACTCCAACATAAGTCAATGAATAGTTCTTGTGTCTTAAGGTCAAGGCACTGGGTTAAATTGTAATGATTACAAATGATGAAAACAAGCAGCCTCAAAGGTTCTGATAACCCAATAGGGTAGCTATTAGAACATATTTATAAGTAAATAGGATAAAAAAAAAAGAATGTGATCAAAAAAATGGAAAGACTCAGACAAAGAAAATTTGAAGAGGGAAAGATTGGTTTATACTAAAGGAATAAAGAGAAGCTTCATGGTGGAGGTAATTCTGGAGCTAGGCCTTGAAGCAAGAAAAAGATTCCAACAGAGATAAAAAGTAAATTCATTTGATACATGGAGAATAGTCTGCTTAAATGCACAGAGATGGCAAAAAGAAGGCAAGATCACAATGCAGCTAATCAACCTGGGGCTGGAGAATAGAGTAAAGATGATTAGTATGAAAGAAATAGGTTGAGAGCTAGGTTTTGGAGCGCCTTGAAGGGCAGAATAAAGAGTTTGTATTTTAATTTATAGGCAACATAGGATAACATGTTATTAGTGTGAAGAAACTAAAAGTTGATCAAATTAAATGGTCTAATACCACAACAATGTGAGGATAGGACGTGGGTAATTTGTTAATGATAATCAGGATGAAGATCCACAACTGAGATAACATATATGCTGGAAAGATAATAACAGAGATTAGAAGAGAGAAGGTTTGAGTCTGCAATGAAAGAGACTTGCAGGCAACAGAGTATTAGTTTGCACATTATTAATGTATTTTTAGCCTGTGTTATTTTTTAAGATCCCTTCTCACTCTAATGAATAAACGTAATAATTTATATTTGTATTACAATGTAAGATTTCTAAAGCACAACAATGGGAGACGGTTAAGTATAAGGACAGTCCATAACTTAAGGTAGTAGTGTCAAAAAAAAGTGTAAAGGTCAAGGCAAGAGCAGTTGAGGGATCATGATACCACCCTGGTATCAAGTACATTTGATCCCTGAAGCTCTTTCTAGATCTGGCTTCTGGATTTTCCTGTGGTTCCTTTGCGGCCAGAATCCATACCAGTGGAAGTAGTCTAGATCCTGCAAAAGAGGAGCAGGCAAATGGCGGCCCCTGGTGGATATGGAGAACACAGGGGCAGGGAATCTGTCACAGCCCCTGGTGAGCAATCCCTGAAGTGGGAACAACAAAGTGGAAGTGTGGTTAACAGCAGGACTTAGAAGTCCTGGCTCCCAGTCATCTGTCCTAACCACAAGATAAATCTCTATTGCACTCAAAGACAGGGAGCTGGAAGATATACGGCCCTTCCAAGGGATGTCAGCAGCACCAAGAGAACCCATCTGTCAGGAATGCCAGCAAGGCCCAGCAGCAAATAATCAGTGAATTGTTTTGTGCCTTTTAATTTCCACAGGACCATCCGATGATATTCATGTCTTTTGTCTAACTAAATCCACCAACAAATATTCACTGAATACTTAATAAATAAAATGTACTAAAAAATGCAAATATGGCCTGAAAAAACCAAAAGAATTGTTAAGAAGCTAAATGTGCTTTCTATTTCTTCTTCCCTATTCTTTCAACCTCATTATCTCTCCCTACCCCCAGTGACTTTAAAACAATTAAAATAAGGTTTGGTTCAATTGTGTGCAATTTCATTTTTTCATTAGAAATTACATGTGTATAGAAATTATATATTATGTATTTATATATGTATATGTGCAGATTATATTTGTTGGTACAAAGAGGCAAAAAAGTAAAAGGTAAGGCTTTTCCTACAAAGTCTAATGAGACACAATCAGGGAAATATCCACACATAAGGCATTCTTTAAAAATGAAAACAGTCTTCCAGCCCAGACTGAGTCCTTCAGCACCAAGGGGAAAGGTAGCAACATATATATAAAGGAGGAACTTGGCAAAGATCTGGGAAGGAGTCATATCTGAAGCCAACAGTCACAGAGGGATTGTTACATTTATGATATGCCATAAAAGTATACCAGCCCCCTCTCAACTCTGGCTTTCTCCTTATACTTTCTCCTTCTCTCCTCTCTGATCTCTTTCTCTCACATATCCTCTACTTTTCCCATTTTCTAGTTCTCTTGTTCTCTCTTTATTTTCCTTTCTCTCCTTTTTTCCTATCTTTCTCTCCCCCATATCTATATTCTTTCTGTCTGTCTCCGTGTCTCTGTCTCTGTCTTTTGTCTCTGTCTCTGTCTCTGTGTGTGTGTGTGTGTGTCTCATATGTCTCATAGGCTCTTCCCCCCACCTCCTCTTATTTGCCCTCCCCTCTCCAAATGTTGTTGTCTTCTCCCTCTCACACTCTTATTACAGAGCTTTTGTCCCCTTGCCAGAAGCTGGCCTCCAGGCTATATCCACTTTTCTAATAAAGCAGCCCCTTTGTCAATGACAGCAATGATTACCTCTTACAGCTGCCCATGGTGTTGCATTTTGTAACACAATTTGGTCTCCTTTGGCCCCAGTTAGTCCTATTTAGCGTACTGCAGGGGTTCCGTGTTTGATCTCTAATTGATATAATTGACTGGGAATAATCAGAGAAGCTTTATAGATTTTTATTGATAGCTAATTTTCCTTCGTCCATTGTTTAATTCGATAAGAGCATAACCTAATTTATTGTCACTCCAATAGGGATCCATTACCCTTTTGATAAATGCTTCTGGGGCCGACTTGTCAGTAACTGATTTCAAAGAGCTGTTAAAGCCTACAGAGCCCATCATTAGTTAATGGCAGTTTAGAAAGCTAATGGTGTTATAAATTACAATCAATAAGTACATGGAAATTACAGTTGTTGAGCAAGATAGCACTATATTATTAAACAAACATAATCCTGTACCTTTGCTTAATATACATGTAGGGAGTTTCTGAATCCATTTAAGAGCAACTCTGATTAGCCCAAGAAACCATTGCTTGGGATGAAGATTGCCTTCCCAATGCTTTTTAAAGGATAGCACAGGAAATCTAGGGGAGGGAAGAAGAAAGGTGGGGGTTTTTAGTGGAATGGCAACTTGAAGCAGCAATGACAAAATTCTACTAACAGTATCATTCCTACACACAGGTAAAAACAAACAAATAAACAAACTCCTTTGCTTCCATCTAGTCCAGCAACACATTCACACCAAGTTATGCCAATTAGCAAAGAGTACATTGTTGTATTCATCACATAGCATGCTTAAAGGCAAACCCTTGGCAGTCTCAGACAACTTCCTCTCATTTTCTTTAAGTGTCTGGTTGTCACGGATAAAGTTTTCTAATTGAGGAATACCATGGTTGTGTGGCTGTGTTACTGTACAATTAGCCGTGTCCAAATGCTTATTATCCACGACATCCTTTCGGTATTTGTATCTTCACTCAGTGGTATAGCCAGCAAATAATCTACAGCTGTGGGCTTCAAAGGACATAAACACCTATTACATTACTTCCTTACTGAGCTAGAATTGATTCATAAGATAGAATTGGGTTTCTTCTACTCTACTCTGTGATAGCTTAGTTCTCTTTGAAAAGATGGCCTGATTCTAGTTTGCTCTGACTGGTGAGTTTTTTGAGTGATTCAGAAGCAAGTTTCAGAGTAGTTTCTAAAGCTTGATGATAGATTAGTCAGTTGGCTAAGGCTTTCTGAGTTGTTTTCTTGTGTTCAAAAAATATTCTTTCTAACTTGTATTATAAGATGTTAGGATCATTAATATAGAACTAGAAACTACTTTATAAGTCATCTGGTCCATCCCCTTTGAAAGATAATGAAACAGAAACTGGGAGAAAGGTATTAACTTGTTCAAAGTCATAATCATATGAATAAGAAGTAGAAATTTAATCCTGTTTCTCCTGGCTCCAAGGGGTCAGCTCTCTCTCTATTATGCTAATGATCCTTGGCTATAATTTTAAAAAAAAAAAAAGGAAAATTCAGTTTCTAAACAAAAGTGATTCTCAAAAGCTATTCTGTGAAAAAAAAAACAACATAATATGACTGAAAAAATTTCCCATTACCTTCATCCCCCCCAAAAAAAAAGAGGGAAAGGGCACATATTTACAAACAAAATAAAAACTAATAGTAACATTTGTTGTAGAAGAGACATCAATTTCAGAATGGTTGAATAAATTATGTTATACAAATTCAATAGAATATTATTGTGTTTTTGGAAATGACACAATAGATAGAGCTCAGTGCTTGAAATCAAAAAGATATGAGTTTAAATGTAACCTGAGATACTTATTAGTTTTGTGTGACCCTGGGCAAGTCACAACCTTTATTTGCCTCCGTTTCTTCATCTATAAAATGAAAATAAAAATAGCACCTGACTCCCAATACTGTCATGAGGATTAAATGAGATAATTTTGAAACACAGCATAGGCGCTGGCACTTTAGTAAGGACTACATAAATTCATTCATTTATTTATTCATTCATTTGTTTATTACATCATGGAGTCCAGAAAATGTAGGAAGACTTGTATGAATTGGTACAGGATGAAATAAGCAGAAACAGTAGAATAATTTATGTGATGAATAAAATAATACAAAGGAAAATACTTTGGAAAAACCTTAGACATCTTATGGAAAGATCAATTACAACTAAAGAAAACTGATAAGTACCCTTCCTCCTTCTTGGCAGAGCTAATAGACTGTAGGTGAAGATTGAGAGATACATATTCCAGGCCTACATTTTGATTCACTTTACTTGAATAAACTTGGTTTTTGTTTTGTTTTGGATTTTTGTTTTTTTAATAGACTTGCTTTTAGCATGAGGGAGTTTCTGAATAAAGGGGAAGATGAGTTGGGAACTGGAATAGGGATACAAAAAAAAAACCACCTCCTCTAATAAAACATTTTATTAAATGCAGAAAAAAAGAAGAAATTGAAAGGAGGAGAGAAAAGATGGGACAATTTTGTCAGTATTGTGATAAGTTTACTTTTTATAAAACAATATATGCAACAAAAGTTCATATATAATCTACATGTTTGATCTTTGTTCATGTGTGTTGATGATGGTTAAAATCGTAATTTTTTAAAAGTTTAAAAAAATAACCCATCACTGCAGATACTTTATACTAAATAGAATTCCAGTCCTGCAAAAGACTTTAAACAACTTTGTAATAAATATCTAAAATATGTGTTCATTTGTTTATTTCAATACTAATTTCTGCTCCTTGATAGAATCTTATAATTATTGTTAAAGGCCACAGAGAAGTACAGGAATAACACAAAACCCAAATTTCATTTTCCAGGAAAATTTGTGATTTCAAAAGCTGTTTTCCCCTCTATATAATCAGCCTTTGATCATTCAACCTTTATTGTCACCATGGTGAGGAGTAATAGAGAATTTGTCATGGAGTTTGGACTGTGGGTCTCTCATAGTCCAAGTGAATATATTTTCTAAGAATAGGCACAATCAAAAATTTTTCCATTCAGGCTGAAAACTGAAGATAAGATTATTTAAATAGTGTCTTGTCGATTACCAAAAACACAAAATTCAACCTATGGTGATGTTTTTCAGTCATGTCTGACTCTTTGTGATCTTATTTGGAGTTTTCTTGGCAAAAATGTTAGAGTAAGTTGCCATTTCCTTTTCCAGCTCATTTTACAGATGAGGAAACTGAGGCAAACAAGGTTAAGTGGCTTGGCCAGGGTCCCTTAGTAAGTGTCTGAGGCCACATTTGAATTCAAGTCTTCTTGACTCCTGGTCCAAGGCACTCTATCTGCTGCGCCACCTAGCTACTTCAACCTGTGGTACAGAGGCTAAAAAGATGTCTAGATTTGAATATACGTGATATTCAGAAGCAAGCAAATATGAAAGAAGGTCAAGCAGAAAGATTCAATGTTAGCAGAAAGAAAAAAGTACAAATTCTCTATCATGTTGAAAACAAATTATGGTACTCAGTTTGATAGATGCATGAAGTATTTTATGCCAGAATATGTGTGGATGGGATGTTCCTCCCATCAACATCCCTTAAATTTGTGGTGAGTTTCCCATTGTTAGTTGCACTATTATATTCAGGGTAAATAATTTAACCTGGAATCTATGAACCTTTTTCATTTTTTGATAACCACTTCAATATAATTAGTTTTATTTTATGCATTTGAGAACATTGTTACAAAAAGGAGGGTTCTTGGGTTTTACCAGACTAACAGAAAGATCTTTGATATACTCACAAAAAGTTAATTATAATTAATAACCACATTCTCTCCCCATTAATATTGTGATCATAGGTAAATCACATGACCTCTCTATTTTCTCTTCTGTAAAATGAGGTTTTGAAAACACATTTGAATATTTGTGTTCAGTTTGGGATGCCATATTTTTAGAATAAAATTAAAGAACTTGAGAGTGTACAAAAACAACTAGGATGATTAAGGACTTTGAATTCACAGCATATGAAATTTGATGAAGGAAGTGAATGTGTTTTACCTAGAAAAAAAGAAGAGTGTGGGAAAAATTTAATTGTAGTCAAGCATTCAAATGGTTATCATGTAGAAGAAGGATTGGTTTTATTCTATTTCATGCCAAAATGTAAAAATGGCAACTTGATGGGCTGCCTCAGAAGACATAGTAATCCACTTTACTTCATTGGAGATAACACACAAAGATTTATTGATTACTTGCCTGGATATTGTAGACAGAATTCTTGTTCAGTTATAAGTTGGACTTCTGAGATGTCTTTAAAGTTCATTAGAGGAAGCTAAATGGCACAATGGTTAGGATAGTGGGATTGAAGTCAGGAACACACAAGTTCAAATTTGGCCTCAAATATTTATTAGTTATATGGCTCTAGGCAAATCTCTTAGAATCGGATTGTCTCAGTTTCAACTATAAAATGGAGCTAGTAACAACATCTACCATACAAAGTTATGAAGATCAAAAATGTTATTTGTAAATACCTTTTGACTCAGCAGTTTCATTACTGGGTCTGTATCCCAAGGAAATCATGAAGGAAGGAAAAGGACCCACATATGCAAAAATGTTTGTAGCAGCTCTTTTTCTGCTAGCAAAGAACTGGAAAATAGTAGATGGCCATCAATTGGGGAATGGCTGAACAAGTTGTGGTATATGAAGGTAACGGAATATTAGTGTTCTATAAAAAAATGAACAAGCTAATTTTTAAAATGCCTGAAAAAATTTACATGAACTGATGTTGAGCAAAACAAGCAGAACCAGGAATACGTTGTACACAATAACAAGAAGAATGTGTGATGATTAACTATAAAAGACTTGGTTCTTCTCAGTGGTTCAATGATCCACAGCAATTCCAATAGACTTTGGACAGAAAATGCCATCTGCATCCAGAAAAAGAACTGAGACTGAATCTATTCAACATATGCTATGTTCATTTCTTTTTTTTAAATTATTTCTCCCATGGTTGTTCCCTTTTGCTCTGATTTTTCTCTCCCAACATAATTTATAAAGTAATGTGTATTAAATATCAATAAAAAATTTTTAAAGAAATAAACAACTTAAGTAGCTGGAAAAAATAAAGTGAAATGGAATGAAGAAAAAGATATTTGTAAAGTGCCTAAGCACAGTGCTTGGCACATAGTAGGCATAAAATAAATGCTTATTCCTCTTTTTTCTTCACCCCATTTTTAAACCCTGACATGTTACTGGATATTTTTAAACTTTCTTATCACTCTAAAGTTCTATCAGTCAAATACCAGACATCCAATACAACTTTTATTCATATTTTCTAGCATATTATGGTAATTTAATTAAGTTCATAGCTCTCCAGCAAGATAGGATGCTCATATACATTAAAAGACAATGAAGAGAAAATTTTGTACAAAAAAAGGTTATCTTGGAGATACAGGTGGTAAGAGCTCAAACTCTAGCTGTATTTTTACCATACTTTAATAACAAGAGCCTCAGTTTCCCTCCATATAAGGTAAAAGTTAGACTAGAGGTTCTGTATCTGAAAATCTGTGATCTCTTAATCCAAGAGATCTTTTTGTATGTGTGTTAACTTATTTTTAAATTTTGTTTTACATTTTCTTATAATTGTAAAGCAACTCAAAGTCCAAAAGTGAAGGGAAAATTTGATCTTTGACATATCAATTTTCCCTTTCTTCCCTTTCTATTCCCTTCCCTTTCTATTCCCTTCCCTCAAGCATTCAGTGCTCTCTATCTGCTTCATCTCCTCACAGTGTGTGCTTTAAGCCTATCTCTGTCCTATCTCCAATTCCTGACAAAGCTCTTTATCTTTTGCTCCCCCTTCATCAAAATGTATCTATCCCGTAGCTCATTCTCTTGGGACCACTCTCATTAATCCAGTAAACTAAGAATGGCTGATGTATTAATGGGTCAATATCTTATGCCCCCCAGTTATATATTTGCATTTTCTTCATCCTCCCCTTCCTTATTCTCTTCATTATTATCATCACTACCACCACCATCATCATCATAGTTAGCATTTTTATGGAGTTTGAAAGTTTGCAATATGCTTTATACATATTATACCATTATTACACATTGTACATATATATCATTATTACATATTATACATATATATCATATTGCATATTACATCACGTTGACCTGGGGTTATACTATTATTATCTCCATTTTGCTTCTGAGGAAATGGAAGCTTTAAGTCTTAATGGTCAAGGAACTGAGGTTGTGTCTTGCTTAGTGTCAGAGTAACTTTCAGATGTTATGTCTAAAGCCATAAAGACTTTACTAGTGGGAATTTTAAGCATGTAGGTATAATGTGAGAGGGGATACTTTTGGCAGTAATGGCTTTTCAGTACAAATCATTTGGTCTAGAACCTATTATACAAAAATAAGAGAAATAAATAGAGTGGAAGAGAATCTGTAGCCATAAGACCAGGACAAAGCAGCCTTTATCAGCTTTGGACAACATATATAACCCATACAAATGATCCAAACTGGACTTGTACATGTAGCCATCTGGATTTCTGATGAAGACCATGCAGGAGATCAGAGCTATTATTCTCATTTTCATTTGTTTCAACATATTTTGATATTTTTATGGCTCATGGCTTAGATCAGAAAAGGAAGGAATATCATAGAACCTAGCACAAGAATTCCATTAAGGTCACAAGCCAGGTATTAAGGAATAATACCTGGAAGGAACCTCAGGGTTCATCTAGCACAATCTCTTCATTTAACAAAAGAGGCAACTGATGGATCTAAGAGGTTAAACAACTTGTCCAGGGCCAGATAGGTGGTGAATAGCAGTGTCTAAATTCAAAAAACAAGTTCATTTATGGTTCAAAAATCCAATAGCGGGGCAGCTAGGTGGCGCAGTGGATAGAGCACCAGCCTTGAAGTCAGGAGGACCTGAGTTCAAATCTGGTCTCGGACACTTAACATTCCCCAGCTGTGTGACCCTGGGCAAGTCACTTAACCTCAATTGCCTCAGCAAAAAGCAAAAAAAAAAAAAAATCCAATAGCTGTGTCATCATAGATGGGTAACTTTTACTTTCCAAGATTCATTTTTCTCACCTATAAAACAGGGATAATACTATTTCTGTTACCTACCTTATAGATTATGAGAAAAGTACTGTGTAAACCTTAATGTGTAATATAAAAATAGTTATTGTATTTATCTACCTTTCAGTAAGTTGCATTTATATACACTATAAATTAAAAATTCCCTCTAGATTACTTCTCCACCTCGTATGCTGAAACCCTAGAGTACAGCCATTATTTAGTGTTCTGCATGTAAATTGCCTAGAGGTTGCCATCTAAGAAAATTCATAAAATCAACATTTGAAGGGAGACAATTTGCATATATTCTCTTTTTATAAGGAACAAATGATGAGATAGGCAGAGAGATAGAGAAAGAGAGAGAAACAGAAAGGCAGAGAGGACAGAGAGAGAGAAGAGAGAGATGGGGGAGAGATAAAGAATATAGGACTAGATAGAAGATATCTATCTATATTGTTCAGTTCTTCATTTGGAAGAGGACTAATAATATCAAGAGGTGATGACTTGTATGTGAATTAGTTTTAAGTGATGCAAAGTTACACAAAGCCATCAGCCTCACACACTCTTCGAGAGTCATCTAAGTCCAGTGGCAAGAAGAAAGTCAGGATGACTGGCCATGGCCCAGTGGATGGCCATAGATGATTTTGGCATCTTCTATGTCTAAACAAGTTCTAAGCATTCCACAGCAGCACCAGCTTCAGCTGCCTTCATGATTATTAGAACAAATTGTTCTCATCTACCTATTCCATGAGGGGGAAGGCTTCACATGCTGGGGTGGACATCCTCTCAACTTCCCAAAGGGTTTGAGCCCTATCAGTTACCCTTTAGTCCACCTGCTGATATGGTTTTACCAGGGTGTGGCCTATTCACATGCTATAACTTCTTGGAGTCACAGGTGAGAGTTGGGTGAAAGATGGACATCAAAGGTAGAAAAGGACTGAGCAAGCCCTTGCACAAGATGTGCTAATTCTTTTTGAATACCCCATGTACACCATCTATTGATAAATACCTTATTGATATATAAAGAGATTGATATAGTCAATAGGAATAGATAGAGGATATAGACATGGAAAGATAATAGATAGCAAGCTGATATGTGATAAATGATATAGAAGATAAATAGATGATAAATAAGAGACAGTTAGATAGCACTAGTTTCCATGTTGTTTCCAAGGGTTCAATATACATTCACTCTAAGCTACTATGCCTATCACATCTACAGACATGGAACTGAAAAATGAGAATTGATTTTAAAAAAATGAAGGCCAAAGGCCCTGAGGCACTTCAAAATCCTAAAATATCTTCTTAATTGTAGAAAAGAGATTATATCATCCACAGTATAGCCTTGGCATTGTGAATTTTATTTCTTCTGGTTCTTTGGAGGTTGGTTATTTGACACTTGTTCCAACTCTATGATTCTTGCATGATTAGTAATAGTAATAATTAATTAATTACTAATTAATAGTAATAACATTTATATAGTGATTCAAGATTAACAAAATACTTAACCACATTATTTCTTTTTATCCTAAGACAACTCAGTAAAGTAAGTTTGGTTATTATCCCTATTTTGTTTAAAAAAAAAAAAAAAAAAAAAGGAAACAGAAATAAAGTGGGAAGTATAACAGCAGATGACCCCACTGACTTTAACAGGAACTGAAAGCCAAGCAGAAATACACCAAAGTAGGTAAGGCAACAAGGTAACACTGTAGAAAAAGTTCAGAAGATTGTCCTAGACAGGCCTCAGACTTTAGGGTGTCATTAGGTGCAATCTTGTCATCTACCTCATGGAATTGGTGGAAAGGAAGAAAGTGAGAACTGGAGGAAAGAAAATTAGTAGTTGGTGCTACAAAAATTAAGGCTCTCTAAAAGCTGTCTCTGCCTCTTTGGAGATCTAGAATGGGATCAGGATTTGAGGGAATTATTGGAAGACGGTTTCTGACAAATTAGAGTAGAGAGGGCACACTAAACACATCCCATATCTGTGGGATTGGAGATAGGATTTGAATACAGTCTTCCTGTCGCCAAGAAAAGCATTATTACCACATTACTCCATGATGTTTCCCATATGGTTAGGTAAATAAAATATTCATTTAAGCATGATTTTTCCTCACTCATTCATGACAAATATGAGTTGCTTATAGCATTATTATTTTATTGAAAATGACACAAACTATCATGTTTCTTTCCCCCACATGGCCCCCCAAAATGTTACAAAAATTGTGTACTGGTAAAGGTTTATCAATCAGCTCTCCAAAAAAGTACCCATAATACACTTTTTATTTTAATCTGCAGTATTAATATTTTCTCCATCACTTTCTTAAATCTAGACAATCAACAGAATAATAAATCAAGCTCGATTTACATTTACTGATTTCTGAAATATAAGTGATCATTCTGAAATTTAAGGAGCTAGCTCTAGCACTCTCCTGCACTCATACTGCCAATGTAACTTTAAAGTTTGGACTTGGATGGAAAAAAAAAAAAAAGCTGAAAGTGTGTGAACTGATTGTTTCCTATAGATATTAAGTCATTCCCTTAATATACTAGTTTAATTACTACTACTTGAATTAAAGTGATAAGTAAAGAAGTAGATTCTCTTCCATGATGTTTGTAAAGTAAGTGTAACAACCAATATTTGTGCTACTTTTATGCTTCACTTGACATACTACATATAAATTCCCTTTTGATGTACCTATGTGGATAAATATAAGTAATTTTGCTCTGTTGTGCATTTTTGGTGCATTCTAAATCCTTCCATAAGTATGTAAATTGTGTTTGGTCTTGGAAGATCAGGAAATCAAGTACTGGGGGGCAGAACACTACTGAAGACCTGTTTCTTTCTTGTTCTCCTTCCCCAGCATCTCACTGTACCATCCTGGCTATTATGCCAATCATTTTCACTGAATCAACTTTTAATCTGGAGGATAAGAGGAATGGGGGAGAGGATTACTATGATGTTAAGTTTAGGATAAACAGCAAAGATGAAATCTTTAAAAAAAATAAATGAAATATCCTGTGTTTAAGCATGGGCCATTAACGGTAAGTGAGGGAAGAGAAATACAAGTCCCATAGAGGGAGCTGGTTCCAAATAGACTATTTATCTATGTTCCATAAAGCATCGGCCGCTTTTAGGTTCTTTCTGTTCCTTGCCACTTCAAAGATGCAGTAGAAGGGTTAGCTAGCGAATCGAGGAGCCATTGAAGATTGATTTCATTGCTTCAGTTGCTCCTAGATACTGCAAAGTTGGGGCCCTGTTCTGTCCGGGAAAATGACAGCCCTGCCAGAACTGAGTCTCACCACCCATCTACCACGCCCAGTGAATTAATCCTAGCTGCCAACTAGCAGGGGAAACCTTTGTGATCCTAATGTCTCCTGATGGTGTTTTCACTGCCTGGAAGAAGGCGAATTTGTCCTTAAGCTGCTTATTTCCAAACTACATGTGAAGACAACAAATTGTATGGCATGTTTATCCAATAAGCCATAGCAAGGAGACTGAAGAATCCGACGGGGAGGGAGGGAAAAGAAAGAGACACGCTAACAGCCGGCATGCAGCAAAGAAAGCGGGCGAGATTACGAAACACATGTACAATTCTCCACGGTCCCTACAGTCTCTTGCGAAAAGGTAGAAATGAACTAATTTATTAGTAAAATCACATCAGGGCCAGTAATTTCATGTTAGTGAATTTACATGTAATAACATTAGGTTCCCAACCTCCATTTCCACGCAGTGTGGCCCTCTCCGATGATGAATGAGCTGCCTAAAGAAAGATGATGGTTTGATTGTTTTCACAGCAAACAGATCAGCATTTTAATTTCTTGCCTCTGTGTTTATTGCTTATTTGGCCCCTTGCTCGGCTTGTAAAAACTTGGCTAAATGGAAATGAATAAATGTAATTACTGCGGGTGACAGTGGTAATCTGTGTGGGTTTTTCATATTGGCTTTGCCAGCGTTAATCTAATCACTGGAGAATATGTGTCACTACACAAACGCACTGACGGAAAGCAGAGGCCTCAGTGCCAAATGTACAGGAGCTGGAGAACACAGCTCTGGACTATAACTCCGGCCCCAGGCCCCCTTCTGCTAAGGGAAAGAGAGAACACCCAATTCAGAGGAACAGTATGTTCTACCCAGGGGGGAAAAGGACTTTGAAGGTAATGTGGGGTGCATCTGGGGCTTGTAAAGACACCTACAAATAATACTAAATTAAATATAAATAGGAAAGACATGCTTTCATCAGTGAACAAGAGGTGGTTATAGCTCAGTGCATAGGCTTTTAAGTATAGAGACATGACTAGCAATTTCTACACTTGAAGCAAAAGGGAGAGGACCACTATACAGGGCATGGAAGAAGCAGATAATATGAGAAGTGATCGTGAGAGGATGAAATAAACCTTGGTATAACACAAGGTTGCTAAGCTGCTGATCAGGGAGTAAATGTTCCTGAAATTAGGCTATTGCTGTCACAGGGGTAGGGTGGGAAGCAAGTGCCCTTCAGTTGATATTATCATGCCCTCTAAATTTCCAGGATCAGAACCAAACCTTGGTCACCTCATATTAGTTGAAGCATTGCCAAAGTTTTAGTCTCTCCAATCACCCCCATGTGTCTTTGTTTCTTCTCTTTTCTGTCTCTTTCCTCTTCTCTCTTCTTTATCTGACTTTTTTTTCTTTCCTTTCTCTCTCTTTCTTCTTCTTTTCTTCTTTCTCCTCTTTGTCTTTTTCTTCTTTTTTTTCTTTCTTCATTTTTATCCTTCCCCTCCTTCTCCTCCTCTTTCTCCTCCTCTTTCTCCTCCTTCTCCTCTTCTTTCTTCTTTTTCTTTTTATTCTTTTTTTCTTTCTTCTTTTTTATCCTCCTCCTCTTTCTCCTCCTCCTTCTCCTCTTCTTTCTTCTTCTTCTTCTTCTTCTTCTTCTTTTTCTTCTTCTTCTTCTTCTTCTTCTTCTTCTTCTTCTTCTTCTTCTTCT
>JAJPUD010002818.1:25371-64678 GCA_023553655.1 Myrmecobius fasciatus | reverse complement strand
CTTCTTCTTCTTCTTCTTCTTCTTCTTCTTCTTCTTCTTCTTCTTCTGCTGCTGCCTATTCTTCTTCTTCTTCTTCTTCTGCTTCTGCTTCTTCTTCTTCTCTTGCTTCTCTATTTGTCTTTCTCTTTGTCTCTTTCTGTCTTTGTTTCTGTAGTGTGTCTCTCTCCTCTTTTTTCTCTCTCTGTTTCTTTTTTTTCTATCTCCTCTTCTCTGTTTCTTTCTTTGCCCTCTCTCTGTCCCTGTCTCTGTTTCTGTCTCTCTTTTTTCTGTCTCTCTAACACACATGCTACATAAACATTTAGTGTTTGATTTCACTTGGTTAACCTATCTGAAACCTTTATTTTTTAGTTATAAAAATGAGACTGGGACAGATGTGCTTATTTGGTGATTGTATTATAGGAGTGCTGGATCATGAAGAAAATATGTGAGAGTAAAGCTTTGAGTCCCAAAAGAGCTTACAGGTGAAGGATCTTTAAAAAGAATAAAGTACTATAAGAAGATGAACAAAACAGAATAAAAAGAGCACTGATTTTTGGAGTCCACAGATCTGGGTCCAAATCCTAACTTCGCTTCTTCCTATGTAATGATAAGTAAGTCAAATGGCCTCTCAAGTTACCTATATAATTAGAAAGTTTCAGTAACTGACTCTCTCTCAGCACAATCTTGACTCTAAATCCTATGCTTCTTTGGATAGATTCAAATCTTGGTTCTGTGAAACCTTGGAAAAATCACTACTCTCAGAGTCAGTTTTCTTATCTATAGAATGAGGAGAATGGGATACATGAATTTAAAATTTCCTTCTAATTTCAAATCCTGTGATCTTACTATTGTTACTAGTTAACAGGGAAGCAGCCTTGAAGGAAACATCCCTCTCTTCTGAGGGGAGTATGGAAAGCAAAGGGAATTTTTTTCATTTTTCTAGATCTGTGAAGAACTTATCTTGAAGAGCCAGTTGAAAAAGTAGTATACAATAAACTATAGCTTTGGAGAGAGAACCCAATAAAATAACATGTCCAGCAGATATGCTATATTAGAAAGAACAGTGTAAGAATGCCATGAGAAGAATAAAACCATCAGGACTCCAATGACAGAGGTAGGAGTTGCCTTTGCTAAATATGTTCTCTGCCAAAGTATAATATTTTGGTAAAGTACAGTGTGTTGTGCATTTTGTTCCTACTGATGCTGTTTGCATTTGTGAGAGAATGTATCCCAGATTGGCTTGTGCTATTCGATTTTCAAAAAAATCTAATTTGAGCTAATTCAATCTTCTAGCTGTCTGTCAAAAATTAACATACTAGTTAAGGCTCATGAACCATAATTTTGGGAGTGCAGAAAGACAAAAATCTAAAATCTGAGGTACACATCCATAATATGAGTATGAGATAATGTGTTATAACCCAAGAGAGTGCTACATTAGTTATTCAACAAGGTGTCTCATCATGGCCTATTGAACAAGATGAAAAGATGTAAACTTGTCTAATGAATTAGCTACAAAACAGTGACCAATGCTAAACTAGAGGGAATTTCCTAGTAGACTGTTCTATGGTTCTATACTTATTTCTGTCCTTCTGTTCAATGTAAGATTGAAATCTGGAAAGAACCACAGCAGTCATATAGTCCTATCTCTTCTTCTTACATCTGAGAAAAATAAGGCCTATCTGAGTTGAGATTTGAATCCTTAGGCTATCACTTTAGAGCTAAGGCTTTTTCTACTCTATCATATTTTTTTAAGTGACTTGAAGGAAGTCAAAGTAGCTTGCTTATCAGAATTGCAGATGGAAAAAAAGATTAAATAAACATTTATTATGTACCTTCTTTGTGTCAAGTACTTTGTGTTAAGTCAAGTAAGATCCCATTTGACTATCACAAGAACCTTGAGAGGCAGGTGACAATATCACCTTTTTTATAGATGATAACTTTGTCTGAGGCAAACAGAGGTTAAGGGACTTACCAAAGGTCACATGGATAGTAAGTGGCTGAGACAGGATTTAAACTAGTGTCTTTATAATTACAGGTCTGATAATCTATTCACGGTGCCACCTAAGTGCCTCTAACACATTAGAAAACAGAATCAAGATTCAAAAAATTTTGACTGGCTAGAAAATTAGGCAGATCCCAATCAGATGAAAATTTATAGAAATATAAAATTTTATACTTAAGTACAAAAATTTACCTAAGTATAGATTGAAAGGAATAATGCAAGGCAATGATTAACAGAAAAGAACCCAAGGGATTCAGTGAACTCCAAGTTCAATAAATCAATAGTGCTTCATGGCAGCAAAGATGTTAACACAATCTTAAGCCTATTAATGGAGGAATAATTTCTAGGATGAAGCAGAAAATGGCCCCCCTCTATGTTTCCCTAAGTAGCCCACCTCTAGAGTATGTGTTTGTTTCTGTGTGCCACATTTAGGAAAGACTTTGGGCTGGCCAAAAGCCATCTAATAAGATCAGTTGAAGGAATTAGAGATTTTTAGCTTGAGAAAAGACAAACGTGGGTGAGTTCTAAATGTTGTCTTAAGTATTTGAATTCTATCATATAAAATACTTGTTCTGCTTTGTCTAAGAAGGCAAAACTAAGATAAATACATAGAAGTTGCAAAAAACAAAAAGGTTAAATTGTAACTCATTATAAGGAAAAAGACTTGTCAACAATTTAATTCAGTCATAAGTTCAAGGGGTTGTTTTAATGAGTGGTTGTGTTTCATTCCCTACAAAACTTCTAGAAGATCATTTAACAAGAGGGAATTAGAATGGCTGATTTTCAAGATTTTCATCCAGCTCTGAGGAGCTAAATTTGTAAATACATAGCAATATGTGCACACATAAATATATGTATACACATATGAAATGAATATTATATACAAGCAAGCACATGTATGTGTGTATATATTGTATATAGATATAGACACATACTACTGTGTTTATATGTATAAACATAGATAGATATAGATTTCCTACATGTATAAAACATGATTCTTAATAATGTTAAATCCTCCATGCTGCTCTTTGTAATGATTAAGCTATAATATTTACTAGGATAATGAGTTATATATTTATATTTATGTATTTGTTGGCTTGACTATCTATCTATTTATCTATCACAAAATGCCTTATTTCTCTCTCTTTGATCCAGAATTGTGACCTTATCTTTTTTAGGGATCATTTTCAACAAAACCCTCCATCAAGATAAAATGGCAACTTATTCCTAATTTATACTTTTCTTTAATTCTATCTCTGTATATATGTGTGTATGTGTACACATGCATACATATATACATATAATTTTCCTCAATTACATGCTAAAACTATTAACATTTTTTAAGTTTTGAGTTCCAAATTCTAATACTCCTTCCCTTTCTCTCTTCCCCCTTCCCTGAGACATAAGCAATCAGATACAGGACATACATTTCCATATTAATAATTCATATTTTTAAATAGTTATCTGAAAAGTCAAGTGCTTTGCTTAAAGCTACATAATTTTGTTTTCTTCAGTATCATGAAACAGTATGTATTTTTAAGATGGATCAATAATAAGCAAGACTTGACAAGACAGGAATTCCCAACACCAAATTTGGCCTTCCATCTGTTATGCCATTCTTGTTATTTAAAGTATTTTATTTAAATAAAGCATTATTTAAAGCATTTAAATAAAGTATTTAAAGTAATATTTACTTCTCTTTGATTACTACCTTGTTCTAATATACCAGTCATAGTCAAGTTATTTTGCTATTTTGTTCTAGGTAATCTGGGTACCAATAGACCAGCATCTAAGTATGTCAGAATACCTACTTAAGCAATAATTGGCCATGATTCTCCTCCAGCATGTAAGGTCACACCTACATCCTCTATGCATACCTATGCTGAGAACATTATCTGAGTCTGTCTTTGCATTTCAGTCCCAAGTTCTTTTCAAAAGAAGACAGCAACAGAGATCAAAATAAAATCATTTTTGTTGTAGTATTTGTTGTTGTTCAGTTATTTTGATCATGTTTAATTATTTATGACCTTATTTGTGAATTTCTTCACAAAGGTATTGGAATGTTTTGTTATTTATCCCTCCAGCTCATTTTACTGATGAAGAAAATAAAGAAAATGGGGTTAAGTGACTTGTCCATGGTCACATAGACAGTAAGTATTTGGGGCCAGATTTGAATTTATATCTTATTGATTTCAAGCCTGCCACCTAATTGCCCTGATTTGTAGTTAGTAGAGTCCAAAGAACAACTCACTAAGGGATATTTGGACAGATTATACAAAGTAAATTTCCCTTTACTAGCAAAATGTCTTGCCTAGAGTATTGACTTAACTTGAATCTAGTTAACTAAGTTAACAATGGTTCTATAATACCAAAGCTAGGAACTACTTCCTATTTGCACTGGACAAAATGCTATAGTGAGCAAGAATTGAGTTGTTACATATCTCTTGTTATGTTCCCCAAACATAATTCAAACTAGGTTTGTTTTTCTGAAGCAGTTATTGTGATAATTTGAGTTTGGTGCAACTATTAAATTGTTTTTTACATAATATGTATCTTTAATGTGCTTTTTTAAAAAATTTAATAACTTTTATTTTAAAGCATATGTAAAGATAGTTTTCAACATTCACCCTTACAAAATCTTGCATTACAAATTTTTCTCCCTCCCTTTCCCTTATCCCATCCCCTGGACAGCAAGTATGTCATGTCCTCATTTGGGACTTTCTTGGCAAAGATACAGGAGTAATTTGTCATTTCCTGCTCCAATTGGACATCCAATATAGGTTAAACATGTGCATGCTGCCCAAGAAAAATCAGATTTTAAAAAAGCGAGGGAAAAAAAAACAAAAAAAAGGGTGAAAATACTATGTTGTGATCTACATTCAGTCGCCATAGTCCTCTCTCTGACTGCAGATAACTCTTTCCATCACGAGTCTATTGGAATTGGCCTGAATCATTTCATTGTCAAAAAGAGTTGATATCTCTACATGCTTACTTAAATAAAATAGAGAAAGAGAAGATCAATGAATTGGGCATACAACTAAAAAAAAAGCAAGAAAAAATTAAAACCATCCAATTACATACCAAATTTGAAATTCTGAAAATAAAAGAACTTAAAAAAACTGAAAGTGAGAGACTTAGATGAACTGAATAGAAGTAGAAGTAGAAGCTAAGTAAAATGAGTAGAATCAAGAGAACACAGCAACATCAAGATTATGTGATGGTCAACTAAGATGGACTTGACTCTTAAAGTCCTGATAGTCTTAAAGGAAAGGAACAAGGATTAGAATATTTTCCTTAATTGAGAGTAATAAAAAAAAGTTTGCAGCACAGTAGAAAGAGCTCTGCTTTTGAAATGAGAAGTCCTGTATTAAATCCTGATTCTGCTATTTATTAACAAGCTGTGTAATCTTGGACAAATCATATTGACTCAGTTTCCTTATCTATTTAATGATAGGTTGGATTAGATGATTGCTAAAATCCTTTAATAGGAACAGCTAGAGGGGGCAATGACTAGAGAAACATCCTGGAGTCAGGAAGACCTGAATTTAGATGAAACCTCAGACATTTACTGATCTGGGCAAGTCACTTAACCATATTTGCCTCAATTTCCTCATTAATAAAATGAGCTGGGGGAGGAAATGACAAATTACTCCTGTATCTTTGCCAAGAGTCTCAAATGGGGACATGAAGAGTTAAACATGCCTGAAAGAAAAAGAACATTGGACTAAAAGGTGAAGGAAATTAAAACCACTATTTATAGGGAAATGTATGATTTTGTTTGTTTTGTAAATAGAAACAAGAACTAGGGCTAGTTGTCTAGTTAGCTATTATAAGAACTTGGGGAAGGGACTTTTAAAAGGAAAATAAAGATAGGGGGTGAAGGAAAAAGTTTAAGAATTGCTGAATATTACCATACTGAATATCTCTGATCTAAAATGAAGATATCCATCAAGATTTTTTCAACCTGCTGTAATATGGTAGGGCTGTAAGGGATGTAAGGCCTGAGGCAATCTGTCAGGAAGGCTGGCTGACAGAAGGCAAACTGCTTCTGAAACTTAAAAGAGCTCAGGAAACCAAAGAGAAGCCCTCACAAAGAGGAGGAACATAGGATTCAGGCTGACCTAAACCACACTGGGTAGGCCTCCACTCCTTAATAACAAAGAAGGTCAATCAAGTTAAATGTGGGGAGGTTGAAGTTGTCAAACCCAGAGAATAACTTCAAGTTACAACTTGACAGTCAGTGCAGGCCCCCTCCCAGGGAACATCTCTGCTTGAGGTTTTGCTTCTCCCATTTGGAAAAAAGAAGGGATTGAGGGGAGATTACAGAACCATAGAATCCTCAAGTTGGAAAGGTTCTTGGACATTGTCTAAGCCACCCAAAGTATGGGATCATTCCTAGTTAAATCTAAATTCCTGTGGTTCTCTGCACATTAAACTTGAACAAAGGAGTGAAACATAAGTTTGGACAAATCTGCACCCAGAGAGAGAACTGTGGGAACTGAATGTGAATCACAACATATTATTTTCACTCTTTTTGTTGTTGTTTGCTTACATTTTGTTTCCTTTCTCATTTTTTTTTTCTTTTGGATCTTATTTTTCTTGTGCAGCATGATATTTATGGAAATATGTATAGAGGAATTGCACATGTTTAACATATATTGGGTGATTTGCCAACTGGAGGAAGCAGGGAAGGGAAGGAAAAAAATCAGAACGCAGGGTTTTGTAGGGGTCAATGTCAAAAATTATTTGTATATATATTTTTAACATAAAAAGCTACAGTTAAATGCAGACAAGATTAGAAGGGAAGCAATGAACTGAAAAACATTTTCACATTTAGGGGTTCTGATAAAGGCCTCATTTCTAAAACATAGAGAATTGACTCAAATTTATAAGAATTCAAGCTATTCTCCAATTGATAAATGGTCAAAGGATATGAACAGACAATTTTCAGATGAAAAAATTAAAACCATTTCTAATCATATGAAAAGATGCTCTAAATCACTATTATCAGAGAAATGCAAATTAAAATAACTCTGAGATACCTCTACATACTTCTCAGATTGGCTAAAATGACAGGAAAAGATAATGACGAATGTTGAAGGGGATGTGGGAAAACTGGGACACTAATACATTGTTGGTGGAATTGTAAATGGATCCAGCTATTCTGGAAAGCAATTTGGAACTACGATCAAAAAAACTTGTCAAACGGTGTATACACTTTGACCCAGCAGTGGGTCTATATTCCAAAGAGATCTTAAAGGAAGGAATGGGTCCCACATGTGCAAGAATGTTTGTGGCAGCCCTTTTTGTAGTAACAAGAAACAGGAAACTGAATGGATGCCCATCAATTGGAGAATGGCTGAATAAATTATGGTATATGAATGCTATGGAATAATATTGTTTTATAAGAAATGATCAGGGCAGCTAGGTGGTGCAATGGATAGAGCATCAGCTCTGAAGTCAGGAGGACATGAGTTCAAATCTGGTCTCAGACACTTAACACTTCCTGGCTGTGTGACCCTGGGCAAGTCACTTAACCCAATTGCCTCAGGGAAAAAAAAAGATCAGCAGGATGATTTTAGAGGCCTGGAGAGTCTTACGTGAACTGATGCTAAATGAAATGAGCAGAACCAGGAGATCATTATACACAATATCAATATTATACAATGATCAATTCTGATGGGCAAGACTCTCTTCAACAATGAGATGATTTGAGGCCAGTTCCAATGATCTTGTGATGAAGAAAGCCATCTATACCCAGAGAGAGGACTGTGGGAACTGAGTGTGAATCACAACATAACATTCTCAAAATGTTGTTCACTTGCATTTTGTTTTCTTACTCATTTTCTTTCCTTTTTGATCTATTTTTTCTTGTGTAGCAAGATAATTATACAAATATATTTACATGGGGCAGCTAGGTGGCGCAGTGGATAGAGCACCAGCCCTGAAGTCAGGAGGACCTGAGTTCAAATCTGGTCTCAGACACGTAACAGCTGTGTGACCCTGGGCAAGTCACTTAACCCCAATTGCCTCAGCAAAAAGCAAAAAAACAAAAAAAAACAAATATATTTACATGTATTGGATTTAACATATATTTCTAACATGCTTAACATATATTGGATTGCTTACCATCTAGGGAAGGGGGTGGAGGGAAGAAGAGGAAAATTTGGAACACAAACCTATGCAAGGGTAAACGTTAAAAAAATTATCCATGCCTAATTTTTTAAAATAAAAACTTTAATAAAAAAAGCTATAGTTAAAGAAAGAAGTTTGGGTAAATCAGAGTGGCTAATTTCTTTTCTTTTTTTTTTTATTAATACTTTTTTATTTGCAAAACATATGTATGGGTAATTCCTAAACATTAACCCTTACAAAGCTTTCTGTTACAAATTTTTCCCCCCTACTCCCCACCGCTCCCCTAGATAGCAGGATATCCACTACATGATAATTATGTTAGAATACTTAAATCGAATATATGTATAGTTATTGCCACACATCATTTTTTTGTTCAGGAGAAATCATATCTATAAGAGAGAATAATCTGATAAAGGAAATACAATGCAAGCAAACATCAATAGAGAACATGAAAATGTTATGTTGTGGTCCACATTTCACATCCCTTTCTCTGGGTGTATATGGCTTTCTTCACTGAACAATTGTAATTGGTTTGAAGCATTTCATTGTTGAAGAGAGTCATGTCCATTAGAACTGATCCTCATATAGTACTGTTGTTGCTGTGTACAACGATCTCCTGGTTCTGCTCATCTCACTCAGCATCAGTTCATGCAAGTCTCTCCAGGCCTCTCTGAAATCATCTTGCTGGTCGTTTCTTACAGAGCAATAATATTCCATAACATTCATATACCATAATTTATTCAGCCACTCTCCAATTGATGGGCATCTACTCAGTTTCCAGTTTCTAGCCACTACAAAAAGGGCTGCCACAAACATTCTTGCACATGTGGGGCCCTTTCCTTCTTTTATTATTTCTTTGGGATATAAGCCCAATAGAAACACTGCTGGGTCAAAGGGTATGCACAGTTTGATAACTTTTTCAGCATAGCTCCAAATTGCAGAGTGGCTAATTTCTAAGGATATTCCTAGAATCAAATGCCATGTGTGTGGTGTTTTCTCCTTTTAGTGTAAATATAAACTCTTTGAGGGGCAGGCCATTTAATTTTGTCTTTACATCCCCATTGTTGAACATAGTGGCTGGCAATATGGGGTATATAGTATTAATACTAGCTAGCATTTATATAACTCTTTAATGTTTGCAAAGTGTTTTACATATGTTTAACTTATAGGTGTTATTATTCTCCCCATTTTACAAATGAGAAAACTAAGATAGACAGAGATAAAGTGAGTTGCCCAAGGATACACAGCTAGTAAGTGTCTCAGGCTGGATTTAAATTCATGTGTTTGTGATTTAGGATTCAGTGCTCCTCTATATTCCACAGCTTCCTCAATAACGTATTTAAATTTTTGTTGACTTATTAATTGGTTTATTAGAGTATGAATGAAACAGATCTCTATTTTCTTGAAAAGTCACATGATTGCCGTCCCTTCCAGCAAAAAGATATTGATCCATACTTTCTGCAAGCATGATGCCAAGATAGCCTTTGGTAGGATAGAAACAACAATACTGCAATACTTCAATCAAACCTGTGGAATTTTTGCTGTGTATATTTCTTGAAGCATATATATCTTATTTGGTTCTTTTGCCCTGTCTTCCAAGAAAGCCTTCCTTAGAGAATCAATTCAACATGATAAGAGTCTTTTTTTCACTTTTTAAGAATTTTATTGGGAGAAGCATAACATTTTTGGTCTTATCTGTTATTTTTTGCTATCTCTATGTGTTCTACCTGACTTTCTTTCCAAGCATTCCCCAATGATATTTTTTTATGCTCTGAGGCAACTAGGGTGGTGCAGTTCGTAGAGCAGCGGGCCTGCAATCAGAAAGACATCAGTTCAAATACGGCTTCATATTTGTGTATGATCTGTGTGATCTTGGACAAGTCACTTAACCTGTGTTTGCCTCATTTTCTCATTTGTAAAATGGGGAAAATAATAGCACCTATACCCCAAGGTTGTTGTGAGGATTAGATGAGATAATATTTCTAAAAGGCCTTGCAAACTTTAAGATGCTGTGTACAAGTTATTTCTATCATCATCATCATTATACTGCATCTCATACATAAGTCATTGTTAATATATCCTTCCGTCTACATACCCTGAGAATATTTTAATTGTCCTATTAATTAGCAACAAATTCTATTCAGGATTCTTGTTGTTTAGTCATTTTAGTCATGTCCAACTCTTCATGATCTACTTTGGGGTTTCCTTGAAAAATATTGGAGGGTTGCCATTTTCTTCTGCTCATTTTACTGATGAAGAAATTGAAGTAAATGAGAATAAATGGTTTGCTCAGGTTCACACAGCTAGTTTCTGAGGTCAAATGAGTTTTCCTGATTCTAGGTCCAGCACTCTATCCATGTGGTGCCCCCTAGTTTTCTATGATAATGGTATAAAATTCAAATGGAAATGGAGACCATCAATCCATATTTAAGAATGCCTTACTACATATTAATCTATAATTAAAATATAATGCTATCTGTTTATTGTATTTTTATTTATTTTGTTAAATATTTCCCAATTACATTTTGATGTGATTTGATTGCCCTGGAATGTTGTAGGCCACCAATGCATCCTTCAGACTACATGTCTGACCCATCTGCTGTAGTCTCATTTATTAGTCATATATGTCCTCAACATGACATGCCCTTTATTACATATTTTATGTATTTTATTTTTTTTATAAAGCTTTTTATTTACAAAACATATGAGTGACCTTTCAACATTGACCTTTGCAAAAAAACTTTTTTTTCCCAAGCTTTTCCTTTCCTTCCCCCCACCCCCCACCCCTAGATGACAGGTAATCTAATACATGCTAGATAGGATAAATTATATGACAAATACAATACATGTATACATATCTATACAGTTATCTTACTGCACAAGAAACATCAGATCTAGAAAGAGAAGAAGAAAAAAACAGCCTAAGAAGGAAAACAAAATGCATGGAAATATTCACAGAAAGTGTTAAAATGCTGTGTTGTGGTTCACTCTCAGTTCCCACAGGCCTCTCTCTGGATGTATATGACTATCTTCATCGTGGCACAACTGGTTTGAATCACATCATTGTTGAAGAGAACCATGTCCATCAAAATTGATCATCGTTTAGTCTTGTTGCTGTGTATAATGTTCTCCTGGTTCTGCTGATTTCACTCAGCATCAGTTCATGCAAGTCTCTCCAATCCTCTCTGAAATCCTCCTGTTGGTCATTTCTTACAGAACAATAATATTCCATAACATTCATATACCATAATTTATTCAGCCATTCTCCAATTGATGGGCATCCATTCAGTTTCCAGTTTCTTGCCACTACAAAAAGGGCTGCCACAAACATTTTTGCACATGTGGGGCCCTTTCCCTCCTTTAAAATGTGTTTGGGATATAGGCCCAGTAGAAACACTGCTGGGTCAAAGGGTATGCACTGTTTGATAACTTTTTGAGCATAGCTCCAAATTGCTCTCCAGAATGGTTGGATCCGTTCACAGTTCCACCAACAATGTATCAGTGTCCCAGTTTTCCCACATCCCCTCCAACAGTTATCATTATCATTTCCTGTCATTTTAGCCAATCTGACAGGTGTGTAGTGGTATCTCAGAGTTGTCTTAATTTGCATTTCTCTGATCAATAGTGACTTGGAGCACCTTTATATTTTATGTATTTTATTAAATACAAGTCAACATTAGTTATGTCCTACTTTCTATTTACACCAACCATATTGTGATACCAATCACCTATCACTTGACTCTAAAATATTGGCTCCAAGAAAGTAGCAATGCCCACTATTTGGTAAACCATTTTGACAAATAGGCTAAACCAGGTTATGGGTAATAATTTGTTCTAATGTCCATGAAGGCAGCTGAAGCAGGCATGGAAGAAGGGCTTAGAGTTTGGTCAAATGTTGAAGATGCTGAGGTCATCACTATGCTCTGGGCCACCACCAGTTAACCTGATTTTGGTCTTGCCTCTGGACTTTTATGATTCTGGAAGAAAGAATAAGGTTGATGACTTTGAATAATTTTGCCTCACATAAATCCAATTTATGTACAAATCAACATATAACCCCATGATATAATTGATCTTCTTCAAAAAGAAGGATGAACAACCATGATTCTGTAACCCTAACTTTGACTCTTATCTCTTTCCTTCCTTATCTCTATTAATTAAATCTGTTTTTATTTTTGCTTTATCTGAGATTGGACTTGCTACCCCTGCATTTTTTTTTACTCCAGCTGAAGCATAACAAATTCTGTTCCAGTCTTTTACCTTTACTCTGTATGTGTTTCTATGTCAAACATGTTTCTTGTAAACAACATATTGTTGGATTCTGTTTTTTAATCTACTCCAATATTGGCTTCTGTTTATGGGAGAGTTCATCCCATTCACATTCATAATTATGATTATCAGTTCAGTATTTCCCTCCATCCCATTTTCTCCCCTATATATACACTTTTGTTCTCTCTTTCCATCCAGTCCTTAGTAGTGTTTCCTTTTTGTTGGACCCTCCTGACTCACTACCTTATCTTTTATCATCCCTCCCCCCCTTTCCTTTTTTTCCCCTAATATTTCTACCTTTCCTTCTATCTAGACCCTCTCTTTTCTTTTCTCTTTCTTTATAAGGATGTTAACTATCATTATTTCTGTTTTCATTATCATTATTTTTATATTTCCCTTAGCTGTACTCTCAGGATTTTCTGAGTAGCTAGATTCACTTATTTGTGTTATCTCCTCTAACCAGTATTCAAGCTATTCAGAGTAAGAAGTATATTGCTTTTATTTTTTTTCCTTTCTATTTGTAACTAGAGAAACTATCATAATGTTTGAAATATATTAAGACCTTAATTTTTTTTTTCCACTCAATCATTCAAGTCATAGAAAGGTCATGATCTGCATCATTGGGGAAAACACAGCCAAAATTTGCAAGCCTTTCTTGACATAACTAAAGCATTTCATGATATATGTCAAAAAAAGAAAGATAATGTCATTAACAATGATATAGATCTATATAGCACTTGACAATGTTAAAAATGCTTTCACATGTTATCCCACTTGATCCAACACAAGGAAGCAGGAAAAGCAAGTTATAATGACTATTGCAAGGAAAAAAAAAAAAACTTTTCTGGTAACTTCTGGTAGGAAGCAGGGGAGGTCTCTGTCCCTGGAAATCTTTAAAACAATAAGCATTGGCAATTATAATGAGAGAAATTAGCTCTCTGCCCTGTCTGTAGGCCTTCTCCTCTCTACATTTCTTTGTTCATACTATTTCCAGCTAAAACCGATCCATTTTATTTTCTTATTTGTTGAATTTTCCCCCATCTTTCAGCAACTGTTTCCAATTTCAACTCTAGGAAACTTTCTCTGGTCCTCCAAGTCAGAGGGATAGCCTTTTTCCTTCAGACTTTTTTTTTCTTTTCTTTTTCATACAATAAGCAGTACTTTAATTAATTCAAGAAGGGTTTGCAATTTTCACTATTTTCTTCACGGATGGATATCTTGATCTTTCTGTGACTTGAATGAATGAATGGGGGAAAATTTTTTATTAAGGACTTAGTGTATACAAATAGTGTGCTATATTCTCTGGATACAAATAGGAAAAATATAAATAAAAGCAAAACAGACCCTGCTGTCAAGTAGGTTAAATTCTGATTACAGGAGACAAAATAAATTTAAAAATCAGCTACTCAAAAGTTCTAAGGGTGCAGATTAGGGAAACATAAAAATAATGATATTAGAAACAAAACTAACAATGATAACTAACACTCTTGTAGTACTGTTAAATTAGCCAATAGAACCTTTTGTACATATTATTTCTTTTAATCTTACCAGTGACATTGTGAGATAGGTATTATTTTTATACCCATTTTATAGATGAAGAAAATGAGGCTAAGAGCAAGGTTAAGTGACTTGCCCAACATGGCATAGCTATGAAGTCTCAGATGCTAAATTCCAATCTGAGTTATACTGTATTCAAACCCAACATTAGTTATGATATCACATTGCAGTTGTCTATATAGAACTGTTATTTATGGTATTAGAGATGATATAGAGTTAGGGGAATGGATTAAATGGCCACACAGAGATCTTTCCAGAGTTGTGTTTCTAAGGTTCTTTGATTCAATGAATCTGTTCTCAACTTTACAAATTAAGTGATGCAAAACCAACTCAATTATTACTCCACCAGAGGTAGCTCAGTAGCCCAAGGGTCAAAGATTTTAAGAGCATGGGTTCAACCCATCTACTCTTACACTCTATGGGCAGTGCAAAAAATTAAAGAAGTTTTATTGCCTCTGGTTTTTAACAAGAGAACTAAAGCACAAACAGAGAACTCTCACTTGGAAAAAAAATAAAGATGGGAGAGAAAGTTTCTTTTATGTTTCAGGAAATTATTACATTTGGTGAAGTGCTTAGAGGTATAATATGTGCTGGATAATTTTCAGAGCATTTGATGTAGAGAGTGTTGTGGGGCTTTTCCATGACACATAATCAGTATTAAACCAACATTTATAACATAAAAAATGAAACCAAGTTTCTCACCAGGAAAATTGGTTTCCATTCAACATGATATCCTACGGCATGCTTATAATTTTGAGGTTTCAGTCCCTGGTACTCACTTTACCTTAAGAGATGATGATCAGGAAGTAAAGTGTCTTTGAGGTCCCACAAAAGCAAGTAAAGTCAATCCTTAAGAAAACATCTATATGAATATTGGAGAGCCCCTGTAATTCTAAACTCCAGGATGCTTACTAATTTGGACTTTCTTGTCACTACTCTTCGCCATTCCCCCCATCCTTTTTGGTAGCTGTTATATATTAAAAACTACCTAAGAATAATCTTTTCATTACTTGCCCTATCCTAATAATTTATTCCCACCCCACCCTGTGTTATTTTACTCCTACTCTTAGCAGACTCCTTTTCAATCAGAAATAATTTCAACTTTCATTGGGAATAATTTTTACTTGTCTGAGAAGTGCTACATTAGGCAAGTCATTGATTCTTTGTTGAATATTTTCCATGTGTAAAGTCTACTTTGAGAGGCTTATTTTTTTTAAGTATAAGATAAAATTTCAATGTCCCAGAAATTAATAATCTAGTAAGAGAATGAAGAAAATACAAGTGTTAAATGCATAATAATCCAAGGGAAATTATGACAAAAGTCAAAGAAGATATCATAGTATCAGAAAATCATAGAGCTACAAGAACAAGAAATGTTACAAAAACTTAGAACATGAAGAGATCTTTGTTCTATAAAGTGACCAGAGGAGTCTTTGTTTTTTTTTTCCTGTTAACATTTTCCTTAGATATTTATCTGCTTACGTTCAAGATTTCTGAGTTTTCATCTTCCTAAGATCTTTGATAATTTCAATTTCCCCCTTATTTTTCCTGTTGTTCCTTTTCTGACTCCCTCCCTTCTATTTTTGAGACATGCATCTCAAACATCTTAGACTCTTCACACATTGGGTAATTCATAGTTTACCATCTCAGGTCTATGTCCCAAATGACTTTTAAGGGGAAAGTATCAGCCTGAATAGAGTTCTTTTTCTGAACCTTAGTGGACTGCCATATAACCTTCTACCCCCAAACCCTTTCCCAACACACACACATATGTTTGATGTCAGTGTTTTCTTCTGCTCCCTCTGCTCCTCCATTCTTTGGTCTAGTGAGCTGCCACACTGGTGATATAGGATTTATTTCTATGCTTTGATTTCTTGAGGATCTAGAAAAAGAGGGGGGTGTCAGAGAACTGTGGGAACTGAATGTGATTCACAACATAGTATTTTCACTCTTTTTGTTGTTGTTTGCTTGCGTTTTGCTTTCTTTCTTATTTTTTTCCTTTTTGGTCTGATTTTTCTTGTACAGAAAGATCATTGAATAAGTATGTATACATAGATTTAACATATATTTTAACATATTTAACATATATTGGATTGTTTGCCATCTAGGGAAGGAGGTAGGGGGAAGGAGGGGAAATTTTGGAACATAAGATTTTGTAAGGATCAATGCTGAAAAATTATCCATGCATATGTTTTGAAAATAAAAAGCTTTAATTTAAAAAAAAGAAAGAAAATGTTCAGGGATTGTTGAAGGATAGGTATGTGAATACATTGTTGGTGGAGTTATGAAATGATCTAGGTATTTCATAAAGCAGTTTGTAATTATGTACATAAAGCAACTAATGTCAAAAAAAGTATTTAAGGCCATTTCACAAGTTTGGTAATATAAAATGGATTTGAGTATAGAAGCAGCAAGGACAAAAATAAAACATCTCAAGAAATGTAATTATGCATTAAAAAAAGAGGGGGGTTAGAGAATGCCATTGAACTCCATTTTGAGTCTAGACATATGCCCTCCCCTTTTTTGCCTGTTCCTCCGCTTTACTGCAGAGATATTTTCCAGAACTGCCCCAGCAAGCTTCTAAAAATAGCTTGGAGTATTGCTGTGATGTTATATGACTATTATGACCTGAGTAAGTTTCCACAGCCTGGAACCACAATCTCAAGAGTCCTGAAAAAAATGGAAAAGGGCCTGGGTCTTGTTAAAAGCTCATGTGTTAGGTGCTTGGACTAAGTGCAGAATTAGTAACCAGTGGTACAGTAGGCAATGGTAGAGTGATGCAGAGAGAACTCACAATAGGTGTCGATTCATTAGACAAGGGGAAAGTAAATTTTTGAAGAGAACAATGTGAACAAAAGGAAAACATTGAAAAGCATAAGTCATATTTGTAGAATAGGTTAGACCATTGGGGTGACATTGGAAGTAGAAGTAAGAAGAGAAAAAATTGGGAGTTATGCTATGGAGGTACTTGAATGCCAGACCAACAATTATTGCCTTCCTTAATTAGGACATTATTAATAAGTTAAATTTCATTGTGTTAGATTTCAACACTATCCACCATACTCAAATTCCTAAGATAGTCTAAGCAAGAGAAATTCTAGAAATAGGTTTTTTTTCCAAAAACAGAATATCATTATAGATTCTGATCCCAATCCTGAAGCAGTATTCCAAACAATTTGAACTTTTTCTTTACTTTTTTTCCCCTAAGCCTGAACTAAATCTTATGCATCTGGCTTTCCATTTCTCTCCTCTGAGCTCCTGTAAAAGCTTCAAACTTGGGCCTGACCCTTTAAAACTGAGAATCTGTTTCTTCTCTGAAATAATTGGAGGAATACTACTCTTTTTATTTAGAATTCTCTTATTATATTTTACATGGAAATTGCTCTCTCGGCCAAGTAAAGCTCAATGTTATATCCTAACTGTGATTGTATCTCTGGACCTCCCAATTGTTGTTACTATAACTGTGTGTCCAGGAATTTATATCCAGTCCCTCCTTACCATAGTAAATTCATTACATGTGCTTTTCCTATGGTGTTTATTTACAAGAGAAATGAACTTCCATAGAAATATGCCTTTGTTATCTTCTGATAGAATACTAACTCCTTGAGGGCAGAATTTTTCATTTTTGTCTGAGCATCCTTTGCATGTAACATAGAATTGTAACAATTGTAACATGTAACAATTGTAAGGTTCAGGTAATCCATCTAGTATTTACTATATGGTTCACAAGCTTTCTAAATTATCTCACTTTATTAACATATCCATTGGGCTAAACCACCTGCTATAAATCCCCCCATCATTCTCACAGTTTATCTGAGAAAAAAAAAATGGATCCTTTTTGCTTCAAACAGTTAATGATTAGCCTAACATATCTCTGAATGAAAGTTTATGCATCCATAGCTAAAATTTCTTAGCCTACCAGGAAGCCTCTTTATTAATGCCAGGTGTTTTACTGCTCTAACCCTAACACACCTACTCACTGACCCACTATCCAATTAAGCAATTTACATATGTCTCCTGAGAAGGATGTGATGAAGGATATAACACTCTAGAAACATTCTGGTTAAAGCTTAGAAAGACTCTCCCTCTCTTTTTTGGTTGTTTTCCCAACTTGGACCCTATAGCTCTTTAGAACCAACTTAATCTAATAAAAAATATTTTCAGGCCAAAATTTGGAAGAATACCAAAGTTCATAGACCCTTAAAGTAAAAGTGCCTACATTCCCAGAAGCCCAAAGACTTCTAAAATCAACCCCTATTAGTCAATCAATCGAAACATTTAATAAGTTCCTAAGTGGAACTTCAAGGAAGTTATTTAACCTCTCAAGTCCTCAGTTTCTTAATGTGCTGGGCACAAAGAAGGAAAATAGTCCTTATTCCCAAGGAGTTTACAATCTCATAATATTTGTATATAAGACATGATATAGGAGTTGGTGTTGACATCATCCTTTTAAAAAAAAGGTTCTTAGAAACAGGTGAAAAGAAATCTATTTCAGTCATAATACTGACTATTTCAGTCAGTGAAAAGTTAGGAGAAATGGAGATGGATGCTATGTGTGAGGGATAGTAGATAAAGCCATTTGGACTGGATTAGTTGAAAGGGATTAATTACAATATGGCAAGGTAAATTGAAGCCAAATTATGAAGGGCTTTTAATGAAAAACAAATGAATTCATATTAGATTGTTTCTGTAACTCCTTCACTTTTCCTGTTGAAGTTTTCTATTTCTCATATCCTCCTCACCTTTCCTAATTTTATGACCTTATAACCTATGGTAAAAAGGATAGAGAGAAAAGACCATCTGCACCTCTCTGCCCCAGAGATGAACATTGCCCCACTTCTTCCCAATTATTTCTTCTCACTGAAGAAATTGACTACATTTCTATATTTGTTCCTTAAGTTCTTCCTTTATATTCTTACATTGCATATGTGAACAAAATGTTCATTTTTTTTTCTGAACAGAATATCATTATAGATTCTAACCCCAATCCTAAAACAATATGCCAAACAATTTGAACTTTATTTTTTCCCCAATCCTAGACTAAATCTTATGCATCTGGCTTTCCCTTTCTCTATGGATTTAAATAGAAAACCCTCTCAATTTTTATCTGGCCAGGATTTGAGGCAGCATGGAATAATGGAAAGCAAACTAATTGGGTAGTCATTTCACCTAGGTTCAAATCCTATATTCAACTATTTACAGCTTGTATAATTTCTGTTTTGTTTTTTTAATTTAACCTCTCAGGTCTTCAGTTTCTTTATCTATAAAATAAAGGAGTGGGAGAAAGGGACCTCTAAAGTCCTTTCCTGTTCCATGGCCCTATGGTCTTTGAATTACAGCTCTGCTGGTTAGCATCTATATAACCTTAAATACTCCATGACTCATCTGTAAAGTGAGTCAGGTTAGATGATCTTTAAGGTCACTTTTGGTTCTCAAACTATAATCCTCTGATTTTTCTCAGGTCCAGCTGTCCAGCAGGTTGTATAATTTTCTATAGTCAGTTTAATCAGAATGAAAGGGGTTTAGTAGAGGCAAAGTTGTTCTCTCAATCCTTCTCCCAGAAAGGAAAAATGAGAAAGCACAATAACTCCCTGCAGCTTTAAAAGTTTGATGTTATTGTTGTTTTTATCTGAAAAGATTTCCATCGATTTAAAAAAAATGAACAAAATAGATGTTTCTGTGTTAACAGAGAGAAGACTATTTTAGAACTATCCATGGTCTGTACAGAGCAGTACTCAGAGCCCCAGTCTCCTTCCTTTTATGAGGGCTAGTTCAGTTTCAATGATATGAAGAATTGTGGGTGATCAGGGATCAAGGAAGGTGGGGGCAGGGAGCGGAATTACAGAAATCATTGCTCTTGTTTCTGGAACTGCCAGCTTGGGGGATGGTTCCTCTATTTTCTATTTTTAATACAGAAAATTCTGAGCATTTACCAAATCTTTCTGGTTTCAGTCGATTTTAATGCATTTCATCACTTATAAAAGAGCAGTGGGGGCTGGGGAAGGAAAAAATGAAAGAAAATGTTTTGGCAATGAAAGCTTGAGCCCTTCAGTTCAAAACTGATTATCAGAAAGTTTTAAGGCACCTATCATCCTGGGCTGACTTGCTTCTATTAGGCAACTATCTCTGAAAAAGCTGAGGATGAGAGGAGAAAGGACCTTCTTCAACACACATTTATTATTTGCCAACTATATTAAGAATTACTATGCTAAGTGCAGGGGTTACAAAGAAAAAGGGGAAGAAGAAAGCAAAGATCTCACCCTGTAGGGGCTCACATTCCAATGCACATGCAAGATATATGCTCTATAAATGAGAAGTAATCTTAGAGGGAATGAACTAGTTGAAGTGAAGGGAGGGACAAAGGAATAAAAACTTCTAGAACAAGGATGGGGGAATGTATGGCCTATGAAATTATTTGGTCTGGTCCTGCTAGGGCTATGGTGATGATGAGCTGAAAGCTGGAAACAAAAATTTCCCACTGCTTGAGTTCTTTAAGTTGATAATTTTGCAGGGCCCATGAATGATGCTATAAATATAAGTATAAATTTTATGTATACTCATTCTCATTTTCTCTGCTCCAGAAAAGTTGATGTTAGATGGGAAAAGACAGAATTGTCCTTTCACCTGGCAGGGGAGAACTAGATTAAAAAGAAATCAATCTCTTAACCTTCTCTCCCTCTCATTGCATTTATCCCTGAAAGTAGAATGATGGAGGAGAAAAGTGTGCAAGCTCTCTGCATTATTGGGACTGAGTCTATAAGTATATATGTGTGTATATATACATATATATATTAATATAAATGTTATAAATATATATTTATATTTAAATGTCTCTTGATAGAAAAAAAGATTCCCTACCTCTGCTCTAGAAGAAGCCCTAGAAGAAGGGGAGGAAGCAGAAAACTAGAGGCTTGAGGGCCGATATTGTAAAGGTTTAGAATTGAGAGATAGAGCATTAAGTGTTAGAAATTAGAAAAAGGCCAGTGTCCTGATCTTAGCCATGGATTGGGGACAAAGTGTTAAGAAGTTTGCAAAGTGTTAAATTAAGCAAAGAGGTAAATTATTATTATTCCAGATAAGATATGCTTTTTCAATTGTTAGAGAACAACCACTTAGGAAACATCCTTTACCAATGCAGAGTAATACCTGCTCTATAATTTGTAGTCTTAGAATGTTACCTAAAGGTTCTGAGAAGTTAAATGACTGGCTCAGGATAGCACAGCTGGTTTGTGTCAGAAATGGGGCTTTAAGCCAGGTCATCCTGATTTTAAGACATAATTTAAAGAAAAACATCCTAAGGCCATTTTTTTCATTCTTTCTTACATGTGTACACAGGATGTTTTAGACTGTGATATAGGAAAGGGAAATTACAATGAGGAATAGAGGAAGGAAAGAAGAGCAAACAGAGAGATAGAGAAGGAAGGAACAGAAGGATGAAAGGAGGGGGTGGAGAGAAACAAATGGGGGTGAGAAACTGAGTATTCCAAATAATTGACTAAACACATCTGAGCAAGAAACAGCTACAAATAAAAGAACAGTGTTTTAAAGTTCACTGCTCTTTCCCAGAATATGTATAATGTTCTTTTTGCTACAGCTGTACTGGTGAGCAGTTGCAAATCAACTTTTTTTTTAAAGGCTTCAGACATATTTCCAAAGTCTACACACAAAGTATTCAACTGCAACATTACACAACAGGCATGAGAAATTACACTTTTTCAAAATCTTCCTCCCTAAAGGAGGGGAGAGGAAGAGAGACAGAGACAGAGAGAGAGACTAAGAAACAGAGAAAGAGAAAGAGGAACAGAGAGATAAAAAGACAAAAGACAAAGAAAGGCTAAAAGAGACAGAGAGAGAGAAACCTTGGAGTATGTTTGTCCTCAAAGCCTTTGTACTCTACTGTGGTGTTTTGGAATAAAATGCAATTTAAGATTTAAAAAAAATCTCTCTGTATATACTCACACACCTGCTGTGTACTCTTCTCCTACACATCTAAAGTAGTCTCCTGTTTCCCCTATGAATGCGGTGTGCCCTTCTGGGCACAGATGGACTAATTCCTTTGGGCTTATTCTCATTTTTTTCTGCTCCAGACAGGCTAGTGCTTGGATGGAGAAAGGCAGAACTGTCCTTTCACCTAGCAGGGGAGAAATAGCTTAAAAAGAAAGGAATCTCTTACCTCCTCTCCCTCCCACTGCATTCTCCCCCTTCAGCAATATAAAGTAGAATGATGGAAGAGAAGAAAATGTGCAAGTTCTCTGTATTATCAGGATTGAGTCTTCAGGGAAGGAGAGGGTCAGTGTCACTTAACAAAACCTCTTTTTTCTTTTGTTTTGTTTTATTTTTAGGTAAGAGGGCAGGGTCACTATGTGTTAAATCTGTGAGTTTAATCAGGCAAAAGGTAATACAGAAGCCAGAAAGGTGACTCTACAATCAGTCATGACCCAGTCCTGTCCCAATCCCATTTACTACCTAAATGACTTTGGTCAAGTTACCTAACTTCTTTGGACCTCACTTTTCTGATCCATAAAATGGGTGGATTGGACTAAATGGCCTCTAGAAGTCACTGCTTTAAATTTATGGTTGTTAGAAATAAAAACATCAAACATAATTTCAAATCTACCTCACTATTTATTTTCCGAAGAATCTAGCAAGGCAGGGACAAGATTTCTATGTTACCAATAACTATATATAACATTCCCTACAAATTTGTTGGCTACAAATGGGCTATGAAGTTAAAAATAAAGAATGGAAAATGGGGCACATATGGATGTCTAGAGAGGAAGGGTGATTCAACAATGAGGAAAAGTTTCCTCAGATAAAAGAGTTCAAAGGGAAAACAAAATTGGCAGGAAGAAGTAATTAGAAATACTCTAACCCTCTACTATCCCAACTTTTTAAGCTACTGAAATCTGTCTTCTAGAAATAGATACATAGGTGGTCCAGAGGACACCAGACAGGAAGAATAAGGAATGGAAATTCTCAAGTGAGCTCTGTTGTCTAGACTAGAGATTAAATTGATTAGCTGAAATAATCAAAAAGAAATTTGCCAAAGAAAATAGATTTGGCAATCAGTCCAATGATTCCTGTTACATATTCAAGTTCAGTAATTTCTAATTGGTGCTAGGAAGAATTCAAACTATTGTTACTTTTGATCTAGTCTACCTTTCTATCTGTTCTTTATTAATGGAAAAGAGCTAGGCCCTATCCTTGTAACTTGAATCAGGAGATTTTCAAGCTTTGGCTGACAATTAGTCTGAAACTAGAAATGTGAGTGGAGAAAGCAATGAAGCAATTGAGGAAGAATGATACAACTTTGCTAATTAAACTTTTTTTCTGTCCTATTTTGAAAATTGTAATGTATTAAGTTCTATAGAACCCCATACTTCACTAAATTTTATTGGGAAGAGGGAGTAGAAATTTTTGAAGAAAAACCACAATTTTAAAGCACATTAAGGCAGTCTCTTACAGTGGAAACAACAAAATTTATTTTTTATTATTATTTTTTTACTTTTTCTTTTTTAATTATTAAAATTTTTTATTTTCAGAACATATGCATAGATAATCATATGCACCCTTGCAAAACCTTGTGTTCCAAATTTTTCCCCCTCTCTCCCCCAGACAGCAAATAATCCAATATATATTAAACATATGCAAATCTTCTACATATATTTCCCCAATAATCATGTTGCACAAGAAAAATCAGATCAAAAAGGAAAAAAATGACCAAAAAAAAACCCAAAATGAAGCAAACAAAAAGAGGGAAAAATACAATGTTGTGATCCACACTCGGTCCCCACGGTCTTCTCTCTGGGTACAAAAAACTATCTTCATCACAAGACCATTTAAACTGGCCTGATTCATCTCATTGTTGAAAAGAGCCACGTCCATCAAAATTGATCATAATATAATCTTGCTGTTGCCACAACACCAAATTTTAAATTAAAGTGTTTGAGTTCAAATTCTAAGTCTTTGTGTACAACTCTGGGCAAATCCTTTAATTTCTTTGGATCTCAATTTCTTTATCTGTTAAATGAGGGGGTGGGATTAGGTGGGTTCTAAGGACTCAATTCTAGATCTATGAATATATCTTATTCTCTGTACTTCCCATATAAGTAATCCCATATAGAAATCTATGACTTACTGATTCCTGGGCAAGTTATTTAATTTCTCTGGGCTTCAGTTTTCTCAATTGTAAATTGAAGGGCATATGCCAGCTCAGCCTTCCAAACATAAATCCTTTGATACCCAGACCACCTTAGAAGACTTGGGTATTATTTTAAACCCTCATACTTTCTACCTGTGTTATCTTAGGTAATATGTTTCCTTTCTGTGTACCCAAACTTCATCATCTATAAAATGACAACCTTGGATTCAATGATCTCACAGATGTCTTCCAAAACGTCATCCTCTGCACTCTTGCTAAGATGAAATAATAAATGTACTACATTTAGAAGACCTCAGTTTTAAGAAATTATTATAGTTGACAAAACACAAACATGATCATAATTAAGCAATTAGGACTAATTGGCCTCTGGTTAAAGACATCAATTCTATCCCTTGTTCAATATTTAAGTATGATATCTATAATTCAACAAGTATTTGATTCAATAAGAGAGAAGCACCATAGCAAAGTGAATAGAGGGCCAGTCTGGGCTTCAAGTACTGCCATTTACACATACTGTCTATGTGACCCTAGGTAAATAACTTACTCTGGACTGGAGCAGAGTTTCTTAAACTTTTTCCACTCACAACCCTTCCCCCCACCCAAGAAATTTTTACACAACCCTGTGAATGTAGGTACATAAAATAAGTATGAAAATCAAACAATTTCACCACTCCCACTTTCGGTTATATGACCTCATATGGGGTCACAATTTACAGTTTAAGAAGCTTTGGCACAGAGGGCAGCTAGGTGATGCAGTGGATCACACCTGGTCTGAGTTAGAAAGCTCTGATTTCAAATTTGACCTCAGATGCTTATTAGTTGTGTGATGCTGTGCAAGTCACTTAATCATGTTTGCTTCAGTTTCCTCATCTGTAAAATAACCTGGAAAAGGAAATGGCAAACCATTCCTGTATCACTGCCAAGAAAACCCAAAATGGGTTCACAAAGTGCCAGACTGAAAACAAGAAGCAGCCTAAATTTTAAAAAGAGAAAAGGAAAGAAAAAACATTTTGGGTGTTCTAAAGAAGGAGAGATTTGTTTTGATGAGAGAAATTAAGGAAAGCTTCATGGAGGAGGTAACATCCATTCTGGATTTATAAAAATGGAAAGAATTTCAACAACTGGCCACCGTAGAGACAAGATTCTGAGAACAGAAGATGCCATCCATAGATGAAGAGGAAGAGGATGACATAAGACTAGAAAGATGGGTTGGAATTTTCTGACAACAAAACTAAGGAATTTTTGCTTTATTGGAAAGTATAAATGTATGGCTATAATAATATTAAATAGTACTTTATGATTTGCAAAACATTTTAGTAATAGTGGTGCTAGTAGTAACAGTAGTAGTAACAGTAACAGGAAGAGGAGGAGTTATTAGTTACATTATAGTTATACTTATAGTACATTAGTTACTATGCTAAGTACTTTATTATCTTATTTGATTTGTATACTAACTCTGGGAGATAGATGCTACTATTATCCCCTCTTATAGATAAGGAAACTGAGGTAATCAGAGATTAAGTGACTTGTCCAGGATTTTATTTAATTCCAGGTCTTCCTGACTCTAAATCCAGTATTCTATTCACTATGTAACCCAGATTAACAAAATAGTGGATAGCTAGATGGAGAAACTGAAAAACATTTCTCATGTGTCAAGGTAAGAGCGCAAGAACGATTCTTTTTCCATTATGACTTTATTGAACTATGATGTAACTGGATTGAGTTGAAAATTGTAAATTGCAGTCTATAAAGCACCTAAATAAATGTTTAGGATTAAATTAAACATTAATGTTCAGCCACTAAAGGCAATTTGGAAGCCAATTACATTATCTGGATTTAATGCCTTGTTCAGAATTCAGTCACTGATATAGTGCTCAATCACAACGATATGAGAAATACTGGAGTGATAGGAATAAGTAGGGACAAAATTAAAAAAATGTCATTTGGAAAACTTATAACTTGAAGCCTGGATGCAAAGGGCCTTGAAATCTTTTCACAATCTTCTTACCCACTGTGCTTGATTAAGACTCAGAAATCATCATTAAAAAACTCAAGTGATATTTCTCTTCTCAATTTCTGGTGGCACAAAAGACAGAACACTAGCTCTGGGAGTCAAGAAGACCTGAGTTCAAATGTGACCAGGCAATTACTAGCTGTGCAACCCTGGGCAATTCACTTAATCCCAATTACCTCAAAAATAGAAGTAGGAAGAGAAGGAGCTAATACTGAGATTCAAGGACATTAAAGGGCTTGTCCTCTCTAATAATTATCAAACCACAGATTTGAATCTAAGGGATTTTGACCTCAAAGTCAGAGGCAATTCACTCATAACTAACATGCTGCCTTGCATATGGTAGGTACTTGTTAAATGTATTTTTTGGGGGGGGGGGTTAATAAGGAGAAAGATTTGAACTTATAAATTCCCCTCTACCAACTGAAGGAAAATAATTATTATTTTAAATTTATTTTTATGATTTATTTTATTTTGTTATATATTCAAAAGTTTTTGATGTCTACTTTTTATAAGAACACATAGTACTCACGTGTGTATGTGTATTCAATTGTGAAAGTGCATTCAAGGAGGCAGCTAGATTGTGCAGTGGATAGAGTACCAGCCCTGAAGTCAGGAGGAATTGAATTCAAATCTGACCTCAGACACTTAACCCTTCCTGGCCTCACCAAAAGAAAAAAAAAATCTATTCAAGAAATTTAAGGGAAAATAAGACAAATGTTTCGCCACATTAACTGGTTTTATTTCCTTTAAGCCAGGTTGGGCAGGGAAGGTGTGTCTTCTCAGGTCCTCTTGACTCCCAGGGCTGGTGTTCTATCCTCTGTGCCACCAGCAGTCCCTTGTAAAGCACTTTTAATAATATTTGTATTATCAGGACTGATTGATGACATAGTAGATACAGTGCCACACCTGGAGTCAGAAAAACTAACTTTCAAATCTGGCTTCATATACTTACTAGCTATGTGACCCTGGGCAAATTATTATTTGCCTATTTGCCTCAGTTTCCTCATCTGTAAAATGAGTTGTAGAAAAAAATGACAAACTACTCCAATATCTTTGCCAAGTAAACCCAAAAGGGTGACAAAGAATCAGGCATGACTGAAAAAATGACTCATCATCATCATTATCTACCTCATGCAGTTATTGTAAAAATCAGATGAAATAGCACATATAAAGCGCCTTATAAATATGAAAAAGAATGTTATAGGGTAATCTATTTTGCATGTTGGAGGAGGGTGTCCCCATTTGTTATAGAATATTTTACATTCTTCCATTTTAAACACTTTACACTTATTATCTCTCATTTTATTCTCACATCAACCCTGGGAGATGATATTATTTTCATTTTATAGATGAGGAAACTGAAGCAAATGACTTGAACAAAGTTACATAGCTAATAAGTGTCAGAGACTGGATTTTAACTCAAGTCCTCCTGATTTCAAGCTCAGTGTTCTATTCACTGAATTACCTTGCTGCCTTCCTCTCTCTACTAAATCCACATATCCAATCATTTGCCAAATCTTGTAGTTCCTTTTTCTACATTATCTCTCACACACTTCCCATTTTCTGCAGTCCTATAATAGAATCCTGATTCCCTTCTAATTGCTCTCAGTGCCTCAAGTCTTCCCCCCAATCCAACCTACTTTTCAGTCAGGTAACAGAATGATTTTCTTGAAACACAGATCTGATCGTGTCAGACCTACTTTTCAATAAATTTAATAATGTCTATTGCCTTCAGGATCAAACTTAAAGACTTTTATGTGGCATTTGAACCTAGATCCTCCCTACCTTTCTTTTTTCTACTATTTTTTAACATTCTACTACACTCCATGCAATCTACAATCTAATCATACTGGTGCGCCTTTTCATTGATTATTCCTATACCTAGAATGAACTCCTTCTTCAACTCTAAAATCCATTTAAAACTCATCTCAAGTATCATAACTTAGAGGAAATTTTTTTCTATTTTCTGCTTACTCCCACTGCCTTCTAGGATTACCTTTATCTCTTCCATCTCTATCATATATAGGGTGTAAAATGTTCATAGAAGACTAGGACCTGTAGTGTGAGGGCTGGCAAACCTTTTTCAGGGATGCTCATCCACCTTTTGTTTCATTTAAATCAACTATCTTTCACCTGTGGCTCTAAGAAGCAGAAGTATGCACATCCCTGTGAACCATTTTGGCAAATAGATCTAACCAGCTTGAGGGTAACTGTGGAATCTCAAACTCATTGATAAGGTAGAGGATGTCCACCCTAAGTACATGAAGATTTTCCCCACTGGAATGGACAGAAGAGAATAATTTGTTCCAACCCACTATAAAGGTAACTATAGCAGATGCTGTGGAGGCCTTAGAGCTTAGACAGATGAACGAGGCATAGACTAAATATAGCATGGAGTCCTTGGGAGGAATGGAGTTGGAAACAGCAATAGCAGTAGTCACAAGTAGTCATGACCTTCTCATCACTATTACTGTTTTCTGTTTACCTAAATATAACAAAACTTCATAGTTGCATCCTCACAGGATACATTGACATTTAATTGGCAATGGTGTTAACCCAGGAAAAGAGACAAATAAGATGTGACAGTGACAAAGTGATGTATGGCACAAAGTGCTGTACCAATCATAGACTTATTTTCTCCAAGCTAAACATTTGAATTCAACAAAACCAACAGTCCCAAAGCAAGTTGTCCACCAGAAGATTTAATTTTATGCATTAAATACATACAAAATGTGAAATATAAATAATATGTAATTTGTTGGAGGAGGAAAAAGACTTTCAGCAGAAGTCAGTGACTACTGACAGAGAAGTAATATATGAGATTTATACTAGAAACATTTTTAGAGGAGGCCACCAATCTATCCTGTTGTTGGTTTTGCTTCTGACTTGCATGTGACCTCTTTGAACTCATATTGCTAAAACTTGTTCCCCCTATTCCCTGTCCCACAAAAAATTTGAAATGGTTAGTAATAAAACAATGACAGAAGCCCCATGGAAAATTTTTTATGGAAAAATCATTAAAAGTCACTTTTTGAATGTTGATGATGAATGCACATATTGTCTACAATATTCATTTAAGACTTAGCATAGTCATTTTGGTCATGGCTTTCAGATGATCCAATAATTCTTAAACAATCTCTCCTTTATTACTTTTGAGGTCAATTGTTTTTGATATGAAAAAAAACTTATATTTTTCCTTTTAACTTTATTTTAATATTTCTTTTTACCTCATGGAGTCATTAATTTATGTTTGATCCATTCTATTTTTCTAAGAAATTACTTATTCATATATTTATTTATTTTATAAACATTATCCTTCTCTTCTATTGCCCCTCCCATTGAACACTTTTAAAACACACAAAAAATAAAAATCCTCATAAAAATATACATAGTCCAGCAAAACAAATTCCCACATTGGCCATGTTCAAAAGTATATGTCTCATTACTCATTTTAAGACTATTCCTCTCAGGTAGTTGGCAGATATCATGCTTCATCTTCAGACCTCTGCACTCATGATTTATCATTAGATTGATAGGAGTTTTAAAGTTTTTCCAAAGTTATCTTTCTTTATAATGACAATATTTGTAATGCTTAGCCCCTTATCTTCATTGTTTTATTGCCATTGCATAAATTGTTCTCCCAGTCCTATTATGCCACTTCATAAAGATCTTCCCGATTTCTTCTGAAACTGTTGCTTCTGTCATTTCTTATAGTATAATGATTTTCAATTATATTAATATAATTTGTTTAGCCATTCCCTGATAAGTTCCCACTTAATTTCCAGTTTGGGGCTACTCTGAAATGAGTTTCTGTCTGTCTGTCTATCTGTCTGTCTGTATATAATTACATAGATCTACCAATCTATCAATCTCTCTCTATGTATAGATACATACATACATACATACACACATATGTACATACAGACATAGGTTTTCTCATACTTCCTTTACCTTTTTAGTATATAGTCCTAGTAGTCATGTAGTGAAATCAAAGGCAATGCACAGTTTTGTAACTTTTTGGATAGTGCTACAAGTTAATTTCTAGAAAGGCTTAATCCATTTTTAAAATTTTAATTTCCAAAGAGTCTATTTTACTTGGGTAACATTTTGTACCTCTTGTTAATTTTCTTTCAAAGTGTTTCTTCCAACTTTCTTACTCTTTTTCCAATTTTTTACTAGCATTTTTATTTAATTTATAAAAATCATTTTAATTCTTAAACAACAAAATCTTTTGCATTATTTCTTCTAGGAATTCTAGGTAGACTTGTGATCAAGGTATACTTTTCTTTGAAGCTTTACTTACAACTATTTTAGAATCTTCTTTTTTCTAGGCAATATAACTGTAGCTGGTTGTGGATCCAGTAGATTCCTACTGTTCTAAGCTTCTGTCCAGTAACTAGAAGGCTATGCAGATTCAGAACTACAGATCCAGGATTACAGCCTAGCCCTTGATCTAAATCTTCCTGACCTGGTTCCAAAGCTACAATCTTCAGACTGGGTTAAATACTGAATCCAAGATATCTCTAGGGCCAGTCATACAGCTGCTGATTGTCTGTTCCTGCTTCTTACCTAAAACCTCAAGCTTACTACCATTTATTACCCTGGTATATAACATAGGCTAGCCATCCCTCAGCACAAGCTGAATTTGAGACCTACTTCTGAGATGAAAGAGCCACAGGGGCCAGTTTCATCCTGTTCTTGCTCCATGAACAATTTCAGGCTTGGCTCTTTTGGATCTGCAGTTGTAGGCCTTCCTAGTTCTGTTCTTTCTCTGGACTAGAAAACTTAGGAAAATAGCCTCCAGAGTTGACCCAGTCACCAGATGCCATTTAACTGCTTTTGATCTCCTTAGTCTTACCTCAGCTGGAAAAAAAAAAAGTAACAATAAATTTTATTTAGATTTTTTCTGATCATGACTTGGTTTGGTGATCTTTCTAGGTCTTTGTTAGAGTAGTTGTGAGGTGAAAAGAGCTGGGTTGAACTGCTTCCTTCTGTTCCACCATCTTTGCTGGTGTATTCAGCATAGCATATGATATATTATTACTTTCTAAGGTGTTTGTGTATATATAAATCCCTGGAAATAAGTTGGCTGACCAACCAAAGGGTTGACTCCTTGCATTTGTTGTTCTCAAACTGGTAAGAGAAGAAAGTAATGAGAGAAAGATTACATACACCTAGAAAGTAGGAATTTGGTGATTCTCAAGGAAAACTAGGAAGGAAGGGGAAAATGACAATAGTAGCATTGCAATTGCTCTACTAAATAAGCATATTGTGTCTGCCACTTTATCATTTCCCTCTTTTAAGACCATGAAAAATGATCTCTACTTAGTAGTATGTTGTTATTTAGTTAGTCATTTTAGTGTATCTGACTTTTTGTGCCTTCATTTGGGGTTTTCTTTACAAAGATACAAGAGTGCTTTTCTATTTCCTTTTCCAGCTCATCTTACACAAAAGAAAACTGGCAAATAGGGTTAAGTGACTTGCCCAATGTCACATACTTAGTAAGTGTCTGAGTCCAGATTTAGACTGAGATTTTCTGACCCAGACACAGCATTCTATCTATTTTACTACCTAGCAGCGTACTGGGACCAGTTTTAACCAGCTTCAGAGAACCATTGTCAAATTTTCAGTATGAACATTTATGCCTTAGAAATAGAATGACTATAAGTTAAGCCCTCATTTTTTTATTTTTAAACTTATGAAAATGTTAATAATGTACATTAAACTTAAAAATAGACTTGCATATATTGTTTTAGAAAGCCTAGTTGTTTTATATTTACTAGCACTCTTCTATATTACTTTATAAACATTTCTTGAGCTTATTAGAAGTACAATAAAATTAGCCTAGAGAATGAAGTCATTGCCAAACAAAAGTCTGGTGATCATAGAACAATAATAATAATAATTAATAAATAATAATAGTAGCTAATGCTTACATGTTTATTTTTTCTCCAATTACATATAAAAACAATTTTAAATATTTGTTTTTAACATTTTGAGTTCCAAATTCTCTTCTGCCTTCCTCTTATTGAGGAGGTAAGCAATTTGATAGTAATATATGTGTTTTCATGTAAAACATTTCCATTTTAGTCATATTGTAAAAGAAAACATAGACCAAAACAAAAAACCCACAAGAAAAATAGTTTTAAAAAGTATGCTCTGATCTATTATATAGCAGTTTAAAGCCTGCTAAGTGCTTTACCCCAGTTTGCCTTTTTGAGCCTCATAACACTCTTGCTTCCATTGAAATGGACAAGCTAAGATAGGAAAGTGATTGTATGTATTTTATTTCCAGCTCCAGCACCAGTTTACAGGAGTGCTGACACAAGCCAGCTGAAAGAAACTGGCATGTTCTACCCTGCCCTAGTTTTATTTCTTTTGTAAAAAAAAAAAATTACTCAAGGAAAAAATCTATCTGGTGGATTTAATAAATACTTCTCATAAACATCTGTGGTCACCCTTGTCATTGTATTACTGAGTGTTCATTTGTAGTATAAAGGAGGGAAGGAATAATTTATATAGACTCTACTATGTTCTAGGCACTGAACTTTCTAAAACACTTTACAAATGTTATCTTATTTGATTGTCATAACAACCCCCCAAAGTAAATATTGTTATCATAATCATTTTGTAGTTTAAGAAATGGAAGCAACGGGGCAGCTAGGTGATACAGTGGATAGAGCACCAGCCCTGAAGTCAGGAGGACCTGGGTTCAAATCTGATCTCAAACACTTAACATTCCCTAGTTTTGTGACCCTGGGCAAGTCACTTAACCTCAACTGCCTCAGCAAAAAAGCAAAAAAAAAAAAAAAGAAAGAAATGGAAGCAAAAAGATTAATTGATTTTCCAAAGGTCACACAGCTAGTGAATGTCTGAAACTGGATGTGGATTCAGGTCTTCCTGACTCCAGGCCTAGCATTCTATTCACCTGCCTATATAGGCCTGAGGTCACCTTAAGAGTTAGTTATGAAGGAGAAGTTTAATAGAAAATTATGCTCTATAAATAGGGATAGAAGTACAAGCCATTTCATAACTATCCTTCTAGAAAAGGACCTACATGTACAAAAATGTTTGTGGCAGCCCTTTTTATAGTGTCAAGAAACTGGAAACTGAGTGGATGCCCATCAGTTGGAGAATGGCTGAATAAATTATGGTATATGAATGTCATGGAATATTATTGTTCTGTAAGAAATGACCAGCAGGTTGATTTCAGAGAGAACTGGAGAGACTTGCATGAACTGATGCTAAGTGAAATGAGCAGAACCAGGAGATCATTGTACATGACAACATCAATATTATACAATGATGAATTTTGATGAATGTAACTCTTTCCAACAATGAGATAATTGATGCCAGTTCCATTGATCTTTTGATAAAGAGAGCCATTTACACACAAAGAGGGGACTGTGGGAACTGAATGTGGATCACAACATAACATTCTCACTTTTTTTGTTGATAACTTGCATTTTGTTTTCTTACACATTTACTTTCTTTTTTTTATCTGATATATCTTGTGCAGCAAAAGAAATGTATAAATATGTTTATACAAATCAGATTTAACATATATTTTAACATATTTAACATATATTGAATTGCTTGCTATCAAGGGGAGGAGGTGAGGAGGAGGAGAAAATCTGAAACACAAGACTATGCAAGGGTCAATATTGTCAAATTAAATAAATAATAAAATAAAAAGCTTTATTTAAAAATAAATAAATAAATAACTATCCTTCTAGGTGTACAATTATTATGTTGGCCCTGTTTTATAAATCTACCCCATAGATAAGAGCCAGTAATTTGACTTTAAATAGCATATATTAATTACCATCTAAATATCATCTATTAGCATTTAATAACATATATTAAACATTTTATATACCCAGCTAAGTTGTAATAATTAGATGGTATTCTTTGTGTCCTTCATAATGTTAAAAGATTTTCAGTAAATAATTGCCAAATGATTATTATTTTATTAAGAATACTATTATTTATATCAGATCATCTGAATCTCATATAATCATTTCACAGATGCCTTTGCTTTAAGATGGGACAACTAAGTCCCATCTCTCACGATATATTAAATTTATCCAATAATTCATTTTCTAGTTAAACTTGTGTGGTTTTTAATATCTCTGAGATATAAGATTATTTCATTCATATTGAGCTTTGCTCTCACTGTTTCTTAAGTATGGAAGTTCCTACAGAGCTTTTTTTCAACTTTTTAGCCTTTTTATTTAAAGTTTTGACTTCCATATTCTATCCCTCCCTTCCTTTCCTGCCACTCCTGGAGATGGTAAGCAATCAAATATAGATTATATATGTGCAATTATGTAAAGCATTTCCATATTAGTGATTTTGAACAAAAAGACGTGAATAAAAGAAAAAATATCAAAGAGTGAAAAATATCATGCTTCAACGTGGATTCAATCAATATCAATTCTCTGAAGAAAGATGGAACATATCATGATTAGTTCTTTGAGATTGTCTTGGATCTTGTTTTACAGAGAATAATTAAGTCATTCAGAGTTCTTAATTAAACAATATTGCACTTACTATGTACATTCTCCCAGTTTGGTTCATTTCACTATGCAACAATTCATGTAGGTCTTTTCAGGTTTTTCTGATATCATACTGTTTGTCATTTCTTATGACACAATAATATGCCATTATAGCCTATATCCCAGTTTGCTAAGCCATTCCCCAATCAATGGGCATTCTTTCAATTTCCAATTCTTAGCCACTACAAAAAGATTTGCTGTAAATATTTTTGTAAAATAGGTCTTTTCCCCTTTTTTTGTGTTTTTGGGATATAAACTTAGCAATGGTATTATTGGTCAAAAGGTATGCACAGGGGCAGCTAAGTAGTGCAGTGGATAGAGCACCAGAACTGAAATGAGGAGGACCTGAGTTCAAATGTGATCTCAGATACTTAACACTTCCTAGCTGTGTGACCCTGGATAAGTCACTTAACCTCAACTGCCTCAGGAAAAAAAAAAAGAAAAGAAAGAAAAGAAAAAGTATGCACAGTTTTATAGTCCATTTGGGGATAGTTCCAAATTGCTCTCCAGAATGGTTGGATCAGCTGACAACTCCACCGGCAATCCATTTGTGTCCAATTTTTTTTTCCATATTCCTTTCAATATATAGCACTTTCCTTCTCTGTCATATTAGCCTCTGATAGATGTGAGACAATACCTCAGTTATTTTGATTTGCATTTCTTTGGTCACTGTATAGTAATGTAGAGTATTTTTTCATGACTACAGATAGCTTTGATTTTTTTTTTTTAAATAAACTACCTGTTGATGATTTTTCAATTTGGAAATGGCTTATATTTTTTTTATAAATTTGACTTGGTTTTCTATATATTTACAAAATGAGAACTTTCCTCATTTCTAAAATATGCAGAGAATTGACTCAAATTTATAAGAATTCAAGATACTCTTCAAGTGATAAATGTTCAAAAGATATGAACAGATAATTTTCAGATGAAGAAATTTTCTAGTTATATGAAAAGATGCTTTATATCACTATTGATCAGAGAAATGCAAATTAAGATGACTCTTGAGATACCACTACATAACTCTCAGATTGGCTAAGGTGACAGAAAAAGACAATGCTGAATGTTGGAGGAAATGTGGGAAAACTGGGACAATAATAATTGTTGATGGAGTCGTGAAGTGATCCAATCATTCTTGAGAACAATTTGGAACTATGCCCAAAGAGCTATCAAACTGTGAATGCTCTTTGATACAACAGTGTTTCTACTGGACTTATATCCCAAAGAGATCTTAAAGAAGAGAATGGGGCCCACATGTGCAAAGATATTTGTGGCAGCCCTTTTTTGTAGTGTCAAGAAATTGGAAATTGAATGGGTGCACATCAGTTAGAGAATGGCTGAATAAATTATGATATATGAATGTTATGGAATATTATTGTTCTATAAGAAACAATCAGCAAGATAATTTCAAAGAGGTCTGGAGAGACTTACATAAACTGATGCTAAGTGAAATGAGCAGAACCAGATGATCATTGTACATGTCAACAACAAAATTATATGAAGATCAATTCTGATGGATGTGGCTCTTTTCAAAACAGATTATTCAGGCCAGTTCCAATAATCTTGTAATGAAAAGAGTCATCTTCACTTAGAGAGAGGACTGTGGGAACTGAATGCGGATCACAACATAGCATTTTCACTCTTTTTTGTTGTTTGCTTGCATTTTATTTTTTCTCTTTTTTTCCTTTTTGATTTGATTTTTCTTGTGCAGCAGGATAAATGTGTACATCTATATGCACATATTGGATTTAACATGTTTAACATATATTGGATTAAGGGGCAGCTAGGTGGCACAGTGGTTAGAGTACCAGCCCTGAAGTCAGGAGGACCTGAGTTCAAAACTGGTCTCAGACATTTCCTAGCTGTGTGACCTTGGGCAAGTCACTTAACCCCAATTGACTCAGCAAAAAGCAAAAAAACAAAAGAAAACAACATATATTGGATTACTTGCTATCTAGGGGAGGGGATGGGGAAAAAGGTGGGGAATTGGAACACAAAGTTTTACAAGGGTTAATGTTGAAAAATTATCTATGCATATCTTTTGAAAATTAAAAAGCTATAATTTAAAAAATAGAGAAAAAAGAAATAAGACCTTTATTAGAGATATTTGTTAGAAAAATATTTCCTCAGTTTTCTGCTTTTCTAATAATTTTGGATGCAATATTTGTATTATGTGTCACAAAATGTTTTTTTTTAATTTTATATAATCAAAATAATTTATTTTACATTTTGTAATGTTCTCTATATCTTCATTGGCCCTAAATTCTTCCTTTATGCAATAATCTGATAAATTATTCTATGCTTTCTAAATTTGCTTGTGGAATCATCCCCTTGTAGGATCATACCCTATAAATCATGTACTTTCACATTTATATTCACTGATTCCCTTAATAGTCTTTTGTTCTTCCAGATGAATTTTGTTATTATTTTTCTAGGTTTTTTAATAATCTGATACATATGGCACTGAATAATGGATTAATTTTAGGTATAATTGTCATTTTTATTATATTGGTTCAGCTACCTATGAACAATTAATATTTTTTTTCAATTGTTTGAGTTTGACTTTATTTATTATACTTGTGTTTATATAGTCACTGGGTTTGTTTTGCAGTTAGACTCCCAAGTATTTTATATTGTTTACAGTTATTTTAAGTGAAATTTCTCTTTCTACCTCTTGCTGTTAGACTGTCTTGCTAATATATAGAAATACTGATGATTTATGTGAGTATTTTATATCCTGCAACTTTGATAAGTTGTTAATAATTTCAAATAATTTGTTTATCTTAGATTTTCTAACTATACCATCGTATCTACAAAAAATGAATTTTGTTTCCTCATTGCCTATTCTAATTCCTTTGACTTTTTTTTCCTTCTCTTATTGCTATAACTAACATTGCTAGTATAATAGTAAATAATACAGCTGATAATGCTTGCTGATGGTTTTTAAATAAATATTACTTTTGCTAAGGTGAGTTTCATTTATTCCTATTCTCTCTAGTGTTTTTAATACAAATGGATATCTTTTGTCTAAATTTTGTCAAAGGCTTTTTGCAGAAAAATATCTCTTGATATAATTTCTGTTGGTTTTGTTGTTGACATGGCCAATTATGATAATAATTTTCCAAATATTGAACCAGCTCTGTATAACTTGTGTAAATCTCACGTGGTTATAGTGTATTATCTTTGTAATGTGTTGCTGTAATCTCTTTGCTAGTATTTTATTTAAATTTTTTGCATCAATGTTCATTAGAGAAATTGGTCTATAATTTTGTTTCTTTGTTCTGGCTCTTCTTGTTTTGGGTATCAACAGCATGTTTGTGTTATAAGAAGAATTTGGTAGGATTCTTTCTTTGCCTATTTTTCCAAGTAGTTTATATGGTATTTGAATTAATTGTTCTTTTTTTTTCTACTTCTCAGTACCAAATGATTTTGATAACTGCTGCTTTATAATATAGGTTTTATCTAGTACATCAAAGCATTTTTTTCATTAATCCCCTTGAAATTCTTGGCCTTCTATTCTTCCAGATGAACTTTGCTATTATTTTTTCTAGTTCTATAAAATAATTTCCTGGGAGTTTGATTGGCATGGCCCTGAATAAGTAGATTAATTTAGGTAGTATTGTCATTTTTATCATATTATCTCAGCCTATCAATGAGTACTTGATATTTTTCTAGTTGATTAGATCTGACTTTATTTGTGTGGAAAATGTTTTGTAATTGTGTTCATACTGTTCCTGACTTTGCCTTGGCAGGTAGATTCCCAAATATTTCATATTATCTACAGTTACTTTACATGGAATTTCACTTTGTATTATTTTCTTCTGAATTTTGTTGGTAACATATAGAAATGCTGATGATTTATATGGATTTATTTTGTAACCTGTAACTTTGCAAAAGTTATAAAATATTTCTTGTAGTTTTTAAATTGATTTTCTAGCATTCTGTAAGTATATCATCATATCTGTAAAGAGTGATAATTTGGTTTCCTCATTACCTACTCTAATTCCTTTCATTTCTTTTTCTTCTCTTATTTCTAATTTCTAATACAATACTGGATAGTACTGGTGATAGGGGGCAACCTTATTTCACCCTTGATCTTATTGGAAATGGTTCTAATTTATCCCCATTACATTTGATGCTTGCTAATGGTTTTAAATAGATGCTACTGATCATTTTAAGCAAAACTCCATTTATTCCTATACTCTCTAGTGTTTTTAATAAGAATAGGTTAGGATTTTGTCAAATGCTTTTCCTGCATCTATTGAGATAATCATGATTTTTGTTAGTTTTGTTATTGATATAATCAATTCTGCTAAAAATTTTCCTAATATAGAGCCATCCCTGCATTCCTGGTATAAATCCTACTTGGTCATGGTATATTATCCTGGGGATAACTTGCTGTAATTTCTTTGCTAATATTTTAAGATCTTTGCATCAATATTCATTAGGGAAATTGGTCTATAATTTTCTTTCTCTGATTTGACCTTACCTGGTTTAAATGTCAGAACCATATCTATGTCATAAAAGGAATTTGGTAGGACTCCTTCTTTCCCTATTTTTCCAAATAGTTTGCATAGTACTGGAATTTTTTTTTTTTTTTTTTTTTTTTTTTTTTTTTTTTTTTTTTTTTT
>JAJPUD010002818.1:0-25271 GCA_023553655.1 Myrmecobius fasciatus | reverse complement strand
TTTTTTTTTTTTTTTTTTTTTTTTTTTTTTTTTTTTTTTTTTTTTTGCTGAAGCAGTTGGGATTAAGTGACTTGCCCCGGGTCAGGCAGCTAGGAAGTGTTAACTGTTTGAGATCACATTTGAACTCAGATCCTCCTGACTACAGGGCTGGTGCTCTATCCATTGTGCCAGCTAGCTGCTCCAAATTAATTGTTCTTTAAATGTTTGGTAGAATTCACATATAAATCCATCTGGCCCTGAAGATTTTTTCTTAGGGAGCTGATTATTCAATTTCTTTTTCTAAAAAGGGACTATTTAAGTAATTTATTTCCTCCTCTATTAATCTGGATAATCTATATTTTTGTAAGTATTCATCCATTTCACTTAGGAAAAAAAAAAGCTCCTAATTATTGCTCTAATTTCCTCTTCATTGGTGGAAAGTTCACTCTTTTCATTTTTGATATTAACAATTTGAGTTTCTTCTTTCTTTTTTTAATTCAAATTAACTAAAAGTTTATCTATTTTGTTAGGGTTTTTTTTTTTTTTCCCATAAAACTAACTTTTAGTTTGGCTTATTGTTCAATAGTTTTCTTACTTTCAATTTTTCTCTTTTTCCATTTTCAGAATTTCAAATTTGGTATTTAATTGGGGTTTTTAATGTATTCTTCTAGCTTTTTTAATTGCATGCCCAATTCATTAATTTTCACTTTTTCTATTTTATACAAGCAAGCATCTAGAGATTAAAAAAAAAATTCCTTAAGTACTGCTTTTGTCATTCAATAAAGTTTGGTCTCGTTAATTGTCATTCTTTTGGATGAAATTATCGATTGGGTCTATGACTTCTTGTTTCACCCATTCATCCTTTAGGATTAGAATTTTTAGTTTCTGATAAATTTTTGGTCTATTTTTCCCTGGCCTTTTATTACATGTAATTTTTATCAATAAAAAAATATTAAATATTAAATATTAAAAAATAAATATAAAATATTAAAAAAAACCATGATATTAAAAAGATACATGTACTATGTCTGCCTTTCTGCATTTGATTTTGAGGGTTTTATGTCCTAATACATTGTCAATTTTTGTGTAGATTCCATGTACCACTGGGGGAAAACAGTATATTCCTTTTTTTCTCCATTCAATTTTCTTCAAAGATCTATCATACCTAACTTTTCTAAAATTCTGTTTACCTCATCAACTCCTTTCTTATTTTGTAGTTTGATTTATCTAGTTTTGAAAGAGCATTGTTGAGCTTTCTGTGAATATCTCCATGCATTTTGTTTTCCTTCTTAGGTTGTTTTTTCTTCTTCTCTTTCTAGATCTGATGTTTCTTATGCAGTAAGATAACTATATAGATATGTATACATATATTGTATTTGTCATATAATTTATCCTATTTAGCATGTATTAGATTACCTGTCATCTAGGGGTGGGGGTGGGGGGAAGGAGGAGAAAAGCTTGGGAAAAAAAAAAGTTTTTGCCAAGGTCAATGTAGAAAAATCACTCATATGTTTTGTAAATAAAAAGCTTTTATTAAAAAAAAAAAAGAAGAAGAAAGAGCATTGTTGAGGTCCCCCACTAGTATAATTTTGCTGTCTAATTCTTCTTGCAGCTCTTTTAACTTTTTCTAGGAATTTGGATGCTATACCACTTTATGCATATATGTTTAGTATTGATATTACTTCATTATCTATGGGACCCTTTAGTAAAATGTAGTTTCTTTCCTTCTCTCTTTTAATTAGATCTATTTTTGCTTTCGCTTGATCTGTTATTAGGATTGCTATCCCTGCTTTTTTTTTTTTAATTTCCACTGAAGCTTAATAGATTCTGCTCCAGCCTTTTACCTTTACTCTGTATGTATCACTCTGTCCTAAATGTGTTTCTTGTAAACAATATATTGTGGAATTTTGGCTTTTAAACCAGTCTTCTATCTGTTCCATATAATCGGAGAATTTATCTAATTCCCATTCACAGTTAAATTACTAACTCTGTATTTCCCACCATCTTATTTTCCCCAAGTTATATTTTTCTCTTTCCTTTCCCCCTTTCCTTCCTCCCCAGTGTTTTGCTTCTGACCATCACCTCCCTCAAACAGCCCTCCTCTTGTTTACAATCCCTCCCCTTTCCTTATCCTTTCCCATTCTACTTCCATTCTCCCTTCTATTAGCTTCCTCCTTTCCTTCCCTCTTTCTTCTCCTACTTCCCTATAAGGTGAGACAAGTTTCTCTGTGAGCTAAATATGTCTGGATATTCTCTTGAGTCACACAATTTGAACCTTCTCTTCTTTCCCTCAGTTGTAATAGGTCTATTTTACCTCTTTATAAGGTGTAATTTACCCCATTTTATCTCCCCTTCTTCTTCCAGTATAATCTCCTTTCCAACTCTAGCTTCTTTTTTATCGATCACAATAAAATCAAGTTATACCTACACCGTCTAAGTATACCCATTTCTAAGATACAGTTCTCAAGAATTAAACATACATCTTTCCATATAGGGAAGTAAATTTTTTAACTTTTAAAAGAAATGTAGGGTTTTTTTTCTTTCCTTTTTCCTTTCTTATCTTCTTTTGAGTTCTGTATTTGAAGATCAAATTTTCTGTTCAGCTCTGGTCTTTTCATCAGAAATAAATGAAATTCACCTGTTTCAAAGAATGTCCATCTTTTCCCCTGAATGATAATACTTAATTTTGCTGGATAGTTGATTCTTGGCTGCAATCCAAGTTCCTTTGCCTTTCAGAATATGAGATTCCAGACCCTTTAATCCTTCACAGTGTAAGGTACTGGGTAATCTTCATTGTGGCTCCTCAATATTTGAATTGTTTCTTTCTGGCTGCTTGCAATAGTTTCTCCTTGATCTGATAATTCTAAATTTTAGCTATGATATTCTTGCAGTTTTCATTTTAGGGTCTCTTCCAGGAGGTGATCATTAAATTATTTCAATAGCTATTTTACCCTCTGTAAAATTTCCTTAATGATTTCCTAAAAAATGCTGTCTAGACTTTTTTTTCATCATGGTTTTCAGGAAGTCCAATAATTCTTGGATTGTCTCTCCTAGATCTATTTTCTAGGACAGTTGTTTTTCCAACAAGGTATTTTATATTTTCTTTTATTTGTTTTTTGTTTTTTTTTTTTTGTTTTGTTTAATTGAGTCTTCATGTCTCATTGAGTTATTCACTTCCATTTGTTTGATTCTAATTTTTAGTGGATTATTTTGTTCATTTTTCTTTTTTTTTTTATCACTTTTTGCATTTGGCCAATTGAAATTTTAAATGTTTTGTTCATTGTTTTGTTTTGTTTTGGTTTTTTTACATTTTGCAATTTCTACTTTTCAATGAGTTGGGGGTTCCCCCCCACTTCATCATATCTATTTTGTAAGGAGTTATGCTTTTTCCATTTCATCAAATCTATTTTGAAAGGAGTTATATGCTTTTTCCATTTCCCTAAATCTATTGTAAAGAAGTTTTCTTCAGATAATTTGTTTTCTTTTCCAAACTCTTCTGCAAAGTTCTCATTTCTTTTCCCCATTTTTCTTCTAATTCTTTTTTAAGATCCTTTTTTGAATTTTTCCAAGAGAGCCTTGTGAGATAGAGACCAACTCATATCACTCTTTTGGGCTTCAACTAAAGACCATTTGCCTTTAAGTGTCCTCAGGGTTTGAGATCTGTTCTTCTCTGTCTCCATAAAGGCTATCTATAGTCAGAGTCCTTTTTGCTTTTTTGCTCATTTTTAAAAGTTGAGGTCTGCTCTTAGGACAAAGGGGAGATTGTCCCAAGCTTACCCTACAGGTAACAGAGGCTTCAAGCTGCCCTGGGACTGAAGCTGCTGACTTCCTCCTGTGCTGGGTGACCATGGGTTATTCTGGGGTTCGGGGCCTCATTGTTTGCCTTTTGTGATTGTGTTGGATGTCTCATAGCTAGTCTGGCTGATCTACTGGCTTCTGAACCAGGCCATAGTAGCCAATGCAGCAGTATTTTGGCTAAGAGCCTCCTGGTAGAATCCCTTGGTGCCCAATTGAGACAGACTTTTCCTAACGTTCTTCCAAAATAGTTTCTGCTGGAAATTTGTTACACTCCAAATATTTGAGGGTTCTGTCATTCCAAAACCAATTCAGAGGCTTGATCTGGTATTGATCTGAGGGAAACCAGGAAGAATTTAGAAAAAAAAAAAAAAAAAAAAAAAACTATCTTCTCTCTGCTATGTTGGCTATGCCCCAGCTTTATCTAGTTTTAAGAAGGGAAAATTGAGATCCCCCACTGGCATAGTTTTATTATCTACTTCTTTAATTCATTCAGCCCCACTCTCTCCCAAAGGAAATAGTGCTTGAAATGAACCTTAAAAGAGTGTTCCAAAAGGAAGAGCTCATTCAAGGCATGGGGGGAAAAAGAGCAGCCTAGGCAAAGGCCCAGAGATGGAAAATGCAATATCATGTTCAGAGAATAACAAATGGATAAACAGAGCTTAGCCTTCAAGGGTGTAAAGTCAATCTGGAATAATAGGGTATAGCCATATTGTGAAGGGTTTGAAATGTTATAAGTAAAATTATATTTAATCCTAAATAGGGAGACATTGAAGCTATTTGTATAAACCTCTCACATACCTGTCCTGTCTTATATATGAGTGTATAATCTTTTGGAAAATATAAAAATGGGGAAAATATTAGAATCTCAGTAGGAACAAGAAAAGTTATGAGTTATTATAGTTATTCATCTGCCTACATAGAAACCCAAACTGAGCCATTAAAGGGAGGGCTGGTAGCTGCTGGATACAATCAGCTTCCATCTGATTGCATCCAAAAGAATTTAGGGCTTAGGACTCCTAAACTCTACACTGACTTGCATAGCTAACTAATAAAGCTGATAACTTAGAGCTTGGAACACAATCTGATCCCAGTAGAGTATCCCAAAAATGATTACAGAAAATATCTTAGTGAAACAATGTATGAATGAATAAGTGAACTAAAAGTGTTTATTAAATACTTAGCATGTGCAAGCACTATGCTAGTACCCACACTGGAGATACAAACATAAAAAGCAGGAAATCCCAACTATCAAGACATTTGTATTCTAGTGGGACATGACAATGCACATGATGGAGTAGGGCCCAGAAAATGTTGGTTTATTTGTCTTTTTTTAGAGTAATAGTATAGTAAATAGCATCATTGGAGGCTTGCTTGACATATCTTTTCCATAAACAATTCTGATGCCAATTTGATAACTGCTTCCTGGACCCAAATTAGAAAGCCAGATGGAGAGGAACATATATAGCCACAAAGAGAAAGGAAAGGATATGGCTAGTAAGAATAGTTGGATGGGTTATGAAACATGTTCTGGATTCTAGGTATGGCAGTATATTAGGCCATTTTTTTGTGTTCATACTGACTGATTCACTAATTAAAATTGCATGGACCCAGGGTCATGGTTCCAATGTTGAGTGAATTATGTATTTAGGAAATAAATGATCTCAGGAGATCTAGGAATTCATGTGATCTAGAAAGAATTTCAGCAAATCAGAAGGTAAAAAGATGATCAACATGGAGACTCTAATAGGTTGTAAAGTCAGTGTAAAGAAAAAATTATTTCATAGGAACCTCCCCCTTTAAATAACAGAATCAGAAATCTTGGAAACAAGAAAATTATGATTCATCACGTTTGATTGATTCAAGGCAACAAAAAATACTTGTCTTTTCCATGTTGAAGACCACTATTTTTTGGACAGAGAATCTAGTTAATCCTTTTAGGAAATGAGATGTCAATGAGAGATGCAACATTAATTTGCCATTATTATCTACACAGTGCTAATAGACAGAAATGCCAATTTTGCTGCTTACAGGGTCATCTGGGGGAGAGATAGGCAACAGAAGGTACTGGATTCTGGCTCTGCTACTTACCACCTCTTTGACCTTAGTCAGGTCATCTTGACAAAGTCTTTTGGTCTCAGGTTCCTCATCTATAAAATGAGGAAGTTGAATTAGATTATTTCTACTATAATGATGATGGTGATAGTAGTGGTGCTAAGATCTTCCAGAATTTTTACTTCTCTATAGATATGTAGATGGGGGAAGTTAGGTGGCACAGGAAGATTCATCTTCATGAGTTCAAATCTGGACATAGACACTTAGTAGCTATATGGCCCTGGGCAAATCACTAAATGCTGTTTGCCTAAGCTTCCTCATTCAAAAAATGACCTGGAGAAGAAAATGGCAAATAATTCCATTATATTTGCCAAGGAAATCCCAAATAAGATCACAAAGAGTCAGACATGACCGAAAAAAATGACTGAACAACAACATGTATAGATATATTCCCAGACTGCTGGCTAAATTCCAACTTATCAAGATTACATCTTATTCTTGTTATTAGGGAAGTAGGGTAGATGACAAAAGTCAGTTTTTATTTATTTGCTGAAGCAATTGAGGTTAAGTGACTTGCACAGGGTCACACAGCTAGGGAATGCTAAGTGTCTGAGACCACATTTGAACTCAGGTCCTCCTGACTTCAGCACTGGTGCTCTATCCACTGAACCACCTAGCTGTCCCAAAAGTCAGTTTTTAAAATTTAGTCATTATAATTTTACAGAATTCATTCCATTTGTTTTCACAATCCTTTGCAAAATCTATTAGGATGGCATTTTAATCTGATGAGATTTGGAGCTAGCCTTAGAGAAGAAATGTTTGAGTAGTCATTATAAATAATCATACCATGAACATATTACAATAATAACAGTGATGAAATTGAAGCAACAAGATGACACAGGGCATGGAGTCAGGATGATTTGAGTTCCAATCCTGTCTCAAGATATTTACTGTGTAACCTTGGCTAAGTCAATTAACCTGTTTGTCACTATTTCCTCAACTGTAAAAAGAGGATAATTATAGTACTTACCTTCAAGAGTTGTTATGAATATTACATTATAATATTTATTAAGTGCTTAGTACTTTTAGGCATTGTATAAATGCTAATGGTGATGATGATGATGATGATGATGATGATGATGATGATGATGAAACGATGAAGGCAGGTCTTGTCCTGGTGATGATTTAAGATTTGTAGAATTTTCCCTTCACAATAATCCTGCAAGATAGGTGGGGCAAGAATCATTATTAGTCTCATTTTTCAGTGAAGGAATGGGCTCATATACTTTGTCCAGGTAACTTGCCCAGAGTCAAACAAAATGGCTAATGTGTCAGAGCTGATCTTTGGTCCCAAGTTTTCTGAATCCAAGATCAGTATTCTTCTTCCTTCCTCCATTCCTCCCTTCCTTCTCTCCTTCCCTCCTTCCCTCCTTCCTTCATTTCATAATTTCTTCATTTGTAAAATGAATATCACTTGTACTACCGATCTCTTAAGTCTTCTAGGAGGAAGGCACTTTGCAAACTGAAAAGTACTATATACTTTTAGAGACAAGGTGACATACTTGGTGGTGACTTGACATATAGTAGGCATGTAATGTTGTTTGTTGTTTGTTCTTCCTTTTTGTAACTTTGTATAGGATGAAGGATGGTAACAAAGAGAAGATTAGTTAAATAGCACTTGATAAGGTTAATGAGGCAAAGCCCTTGTAGAGAATCTATGGAAAGTCTTGTTATGGTCATGTTTTCTTCCCCTTCTAACCTTGTTGCTGTTGTTTCTTTCTCAAGGAGAACCATTACATTAGGAAGTTGATGCCATGATATACAAGTGGGTTTAGATTTAAGCAAAGGTGCAAAGACCAACCTTACTTTCTCCTCCAGAACTATCTGGGTCCAGTGGCAAGATAAAGATCAAAATGAATGGAGATGGACTTGGACACAGTGGGAGATTTTTGAACTAAAATCTTTTATAGTTTCAGTTTGACTGAGGCAATGCCCGTTCCATAATTAAGATTAGTCAAGAATTGAGGCAAAGAATGGCTTGTTTTACCTAGTCAAAAAAAAAAAAAAAAAAAAAATCCAATCTGGGAAGAGAGAACCCTCCAGGGTTTTTGGCCCAAATAGAAACAATTGCTATTTATATTCACTCAGAAACAAAGATCCATTGGGGCTTGGCCTGGAATTTATTGTTGGCCAATTGATTTGGGATAAGTCCTTAAGAAAGAAATCTAGCAAGTAAACTCCAAGATATCTTGGTACTTAATAAAGGTTTGTTGATTGATTGATAGCTGGTCCCAGACCCAGGAATGCTTTGCTTCATATCACACCTCAGACTCAAACAAAAGATATGTTTCTGGTAATGTCACTTAACCTCTAAGTGCTCTTAGCAATTCTCAAGACCTCCTGAATTAGTAGAGGGATTTGACTTACCTGGCAGTTCAATATATTTATGTTTATATATTAAGATATATATATATATGCTTATATATATATATATATATATTTATATGCTAAGATTCTTACTTTTTATTGTATAGTATGGTTGTATGTATGTTTGTATTTGTGGGTCCCTATTTTACTATCTTATTCCTAAGGGTATAGGATAAGTCTCATTTTTCTTTGCGTCTCCCAATGCCATAATCATGGTATATTGCTATTAAATATTTGATACATGAATGAATGAATGAATGAATGAATGAATGAATGAATGAATGAAGCTCAGCCAAAGGAACAGTTTGCCTTTGCTTTTATTTAGGCCATCTGTTTGGAAAGATAGATGATTTACAAATTAACATTGGGAGTCTATTGCTCCCAATCCAAGTATCCCATATCACTAAATGTTCCAGGATTCTCCTCCCTTACTGAATTTGAAGCTTGGGGGATTCCTTGACCCCTTTAAGCATTTTTTTTTTCTAATCAGGACAAGTTAGGAAGCAGCTCATTTCCACAGACATTATGCATTTCCAAAATGGTCATTTGGGGCATCACCAGCATCAGCCACAATACCCCTCTCTCCAATAAGAAGATCCATCTTTAGACAATATCATGGAATATCGTATTGCAGATGTGACAACACATTATTAAAACAGCAAAATCCCAGCTCCCATCTGCCAGTTGAGATGCAAGGCATTGCTCTTTTCCCTGTAATGTTAGACTTTATTGGGTTTGTCAGCAGTACACTCCATTTTAATATTTGATAAATAGATACAGGAGTTGTTTTAAACTACAATCCTGCTGTTTCTGTTGTTCACCTTTCTCCAACTCTGCCTCTCCTCAAATTAATATCCCCACTCCCCCCAATAAAAGAAATCAATTTCAAAATGACTATGAAAACGTGTTTATTTTTTTTTTCTAGCCTTAGGATTGAAAAAGCTGAGGAATGATTAATTATTTGCTGGGAAGATAATGCAGGCATTTGAGGGCATAGCAATTTTGCATCTTTAATTTTCATCAGGTCTAGCATTTTATCATTAAAACTGCATGACTATATATGAATATATAAAGAGTCTGTGTGTTTGAGAGAGAGGGGGGAGAGAGTAAGAGAAAGAGAGTAATACCTCATATCTTTTAGGCAGTATTTCCCGTGTTTCAGATTTCTACATTGTCTGACCCCATTTCAGTCAATTTTCCCTACCCTGCCTGTCTCCTATCCTCAGAGGGAGAGCACACACTCCTGCTCTGTTTATGCTAATTTTATGCTCTCTGAGTTGTGTCTGTTATTCAAAGCAGTTGAAGCAGTTATTGCCAGTAATCTTATTTCTGCTGGAGCCCCAGGGCAGACTAGGCCTCAAAATCAGGCCTGCAGACCGAGGCAGAGCCCATCATAGCCTGCTGGTAAATGGCAGTTCTTTCCCTCAGAATCTGATATCAGTTACTTCGCAAACACAGTAATAAAATGAAACAAATCAGATTTTCAAGTAAATAAACCAGACTTCAGTAGGAAGCGACAATGGTCAGGACAACAGGAGTTTAATAAGTGATAGTGTATACATAGGGAAAAAATAAAAGGCCATTGTACACTCCCTACTCATCTCCTCTTCCTCTTTAAACATATTCCCTTCAGTCACCCCCTCTCCACCCCATCCCACATACCAAGTTGCTTTATCCCCAGGAGAGAAAAAGGAACAAATATCTAATAAAATTGCTACTGCAGTTTATAGTGACTTTTTGCTTGCCTAAAATAAAACCCCAATGCTGAAATGTGTCCCACTGTTCATGGAGCAGCTGTGAATGAGTTGCCAGTGATGAAGTACTTATTCATCAAGCATGCAAGAAGGAAAATCAAATAGTCCTTTTCCCCCATCCATTAAGAGAAAGAAAAAAAAAACAATCCTAACCCAGGAGAATATTAAAAACCCCTTATGGAGACAGAAACAAAGCCAGTAGCTATGATTTGTTGGGGAAGGGAAGTTTGAGCAAAGGTAACAAGGGAACAATGAATGGTTTTGATTTTATAATAGCAGCTGTCAGCAAACCAACAATTTTATTTCTCCTCTTTGACTTCCAAATAATAATGTTAATTTGTATTTCTATAGTCCTTTAAACTTTAGAAAACATCTCTGTTTCAAATTATTTGACTCATACACACTATTAATCTAGAAGCTACAGGTGTTAACTCCATTTTATACTTAAGAAAACTGAAATTAGTAAGGGGATATAAGTTTTCTAGAGTGACACATTTAGTGTGGAAGGAAGAATTCAGATTTAGGTATCTTTTCATTCCAAGTTTCACATTATACCACTCAATCCCTCAAAATAATAATGACAATAATAATAATAGCTGATTATAACTTCAGAGTTGCAAAGTGTTTTACTTATGTCATAGAATTAACTCTTCAATGACAGGACTATTCACTTACAAATTTTCCAAATGGAGAATCCTTTTAAATGTTGACTTTATTTGAGATAGCATTTAAGGAACTTTCTAAACCTAAAATTATATGATTCTAAAATGATAAAATGTTCCCTTCCTACTCCATCTTAACCTTCTTTCAAGATGAAAATAGCTAATTAACAGTAAGCAACTTCTACCTAGAAAAAATTCAGAACAAAAAACCATTTTCCTTTAACAGTACTTTAGAGGAATAGAATAAACTGTCAAGTGATATGAACCAGATAGAGGGAAAAGTTTAAAGTGGTTTGAGTAGAGAAGTATTAAAATAATTCTCCTCAAAATAATTAGTGAGTTAAAAGAAAGGTAGGATAAACTAATTAAGCATCTTTTGGTCTTAGCAAAAAATTGGAAACAAAGCAGATGTCCATCATTTGGGGAACAGATAAATAAGTTGCCATGAATGAATTTAATGGAATATTATTGTATTGTAAGAAATAATGAATAAATTAAATAAGAAAGCATGAGATGCATCTTATTTAGGGTTGCTGTCCACTTCTTCTATTGCCATTTTGGGTCTCCACAGTGAAATTACTACTGCTCTTCTCAGGGTTCCATGGGAAAAAAAAGACTGACAACCAAGGGGAATTTCTGCAGTATTCTGACTTTCTAGTCCTCATCCATTTTTCTCCCCATTGATTTTCAGTCAGTCAGACTTAATTAGATCTTTAGAAAGAGGTATTTACTAATGTGATAAGAGATGTTAGTTTAAAAAAAGAATCCTTCTTTACCTTCCCAATCTCCTTACCAGGTGTTGAACAGAGTGTAGCAAGCTCAAGTTAAGACTTACATGTGGCAAAGGATACTTTACAGATCCTGATTGGATGAAATTCCTTTTTTCTTTTGCTCAATTCTTCATTAATTTTGTCTTAGCTGTAGGTCTCTGCTGAGATGCAAAAGTTGGTGCTTTTGTCAAGTCTATAGCTGCTTTCCACTCCACCCCTAAAGAGATCTTACTGTCACTCTACTCCCTGAAGCTGCCTTGGTATGTCTAATTTGTCATCTCAGCTCCTGACTAGACACATTGTTTGTTCCTAGTTTAGTTTTTTTAATGACATTTTCAGTGTTGGGGAGAGGAGGGATATTCTCTTTTGGCTTGCTTCTCTCTGGTACAAGCACATGCGATTTACCTCCTCAGGGAATTTTCCAAAGCTCCACTACTGATCTACATAGCCCTTGAGGAGTTTCTAATCCTTAAACCAATCCAAATATATTTTCTGTACAGCTCATTTTACATCATCCAAAGGCTAACTGATTAAAGACTTGTTTGCACTTGATCAGTTCTATAACTCAATCAGAGACATTCTCACTTGCTAAAGTTATCTAGAAATAGAACATTTTGCATCTTATTAGTTTTATTAATTAGGTTTTAAAAGGGTAACTCCTTTCATACATGGAAAGATTTATATAAACTAATGCAAAGTGAAATAAGTAAAATCCCCCAAATAATATACATAATAGCCATTAAAATATATATGGAAACAAAATAATCAAATTCAATGCTTCAAAATTATAAGGGACTAGGCACTCCAAAAAAAGTGATAAGAAGGGATTTCCCATCTTTTCATTGCAGTGGTGATAGATTATAAATATGTAAAATTATATATATATATAAATATAATGCCAGACTTTTTCAGTATGTTGGCTAGTTTTGTTGAACTATTATTTTTTAATCTTTTATTCTTTGTTATAAGGAATAGATGCATTGCAAAATGTTGGCAATGTAAAACAAATTGATGATATTTAATAAAATGTAATGATCTTTTTAACTAAATAAAAATTTCTTATAGTTTTATTTGTTTTAATCTTAATGTCTATTATTCACTCAGTGCTTTAAAACAGAATTTTGTTGTTGTTGTGCATTGGTTTTTGTTTGACTTTGATACTATTCTTTTAGGTAGTTAATTCTATTGGCTGATTTGTAAATGAGATAGTTTTTATATCTGGTCTTAGATATAAATGCCTGATGCCTATGTGAAGATTTATGTATTTAAGTATGGAATAGCTGGGTGGTGTAATGGATAGCTCAATGGCCCTAGAGTTAGGAAGATATGAGCTCAAATCCAACCTCAGATGCATACTAGTTGTGTAACTTTGGGCAAATCATTTAACCTATGTCTGCCTTACTTTATTCATCTGCAAAGTGGGGATAATAATAACATTTACATCATAGGATTGTTGTCAATTTTAAATAAGATTATATTTCTAAAGTGTTTTATAAAGCTTAAATCCTTATATAAATGCTATTATTATTATTATTTTGTGTGTGTATATGCAAGCTTATACATTGATTTATATCCTTTCTAAAAGTTACCTATTTTTATATAGGCACATCCTTGATTCTATTCTCTCACTCAACCTCCATAACTAAATAGTTGCCAAGACTTGTCAATCCACCTTTCATAATCATTCATCATGTCTATCCTACTTTCATATCTATCTTTCTACTCAGCTTCAAACCTGAATTGAGATCCTTTCACTTCTAGCCTGGACTATTGTAATAGCCTTTTAATTGATCTTCTGGCCTATCCAATTCATCCTCAATATACCTACCAAAATGATTTTCTGAAAATGCAGATATAACCAGGTTATCCTTTGTCCCCACACAAAAACTGTCAATTATTTCCTATTGCTTCTAGGATAAAATATAAAATCCTTAGGCTGATTTTTAAAACTATATGCAATCTACTCTTACCTTTCTGGTTTATTTCATTTTATTATCTTCCTTTCTTCTCCAGTATAACCAAACTGTCCTGCTTACTATAATCTAGATAAGTCATGCTGTCTCCTTTCTCCATACTTTTTTCCCAAGTAGTTCCCTATATCCAGAAAACATTCTATCTCATAGAATCCTTAGCCCTTTTGAAAGTGAGATGGCACTTTTAAATACAATTTGAGTATAATTGTATCCAAGGCCTTTCCTAATCTTCAACTCCCTCCAATTATTTGAATTGCATCCCTTTCAAAATTGCATTATATTATATCATATTGTCTCTAAGTCTGGCCTATTGTAATGACATTTTAATCCATCTCTATGGCATGAATCTCTCTCTACCCCAATCCATCTTCCATTTTGATGTCAAATTGATTTTCCTAAAGCATAGGGCTGATATCAGCACCTCCACATATACACACATATGTATGCACACATACACACACATACACACAGACACACACGTACATTTCAAACCAGTGACTCCCTATTAACTCCAAGTTCAAATGTAAAGTCCTCTGTCATTTAAAGCCCTTCACATCCTCCCTTTTACTACATTTCCACAAATTTGATGCTAACAAATAAAATACATAATATATATATGTATTTGTATATGTATATATATGCACATATACATATATATGCATATACATGCATATTTGTAAGTGTGCATATGTGTGTATATACATAAATTTGTACATTTAGAGTTGTAAAGTAGCAGGTGCCGATTTGTACTGATAGGAATTCCTCACTGATAAAATCCCTGGTGCAGTGATCCACACCCATGTATAATATATAAACACAGACACATACAGATATACAAATGTAGGTCTGTAAAATGATCAGACCAAAGCAAAAGGGGCAAATCTACAATAGTTAAGACTCAAGCCAAATAAAATATATTTAAAGCTAAAAAAACATAGGTTTTAATCTTAAATCTGATACTTCCTATATGATCTTAAGGCACTTAATCTCTCTGAGCCTCAGTTTACTCATCTATAAATCAAGAAGATTGAATTGTACTAAGTATCCTCTATTATCCTTTCCAGCTCTTTGTCTATCATGTATCATTGTGAGGTCATATGAGAGGATTATACTGACTCTCACCAGTTGGATGGGTAGGACTCCTACATTCATTGTCACTTTGGATATCACGGCAACATGGCAACTCAAGGAGATAAGCCACCAGTTCAAATGTGAGTCTCATCCCCAACTCCTACCCTCCTATATTGTTTGTCAGTCTAATTCACCAAATATAACAAGGAAAGATGAGAAGCATAGTCTCCTAAGAGGACAATTATTGGGAAAGCTGTAAATTAATTTTCAAAAAACACATACCCCAGTTTTGACTTTATTCCTACATTGCCTATATCTTATATGAAAGGAGTAAGATCTCATTTAGGGGCATCTGATTCTTTCTTCCCATGATGTTACAACATACTGATCAATGAGATAAAGTTTCTAGAATAGGAAGGATCTGACAGATCCAAGAATAGAGAAGGAACAGGTGAGAGAAGGGGGTGTGGTTAAGGCTGAGTGCCAATTAGAAAGTATTTACAACCCCATTCTATATTAGATACCTTATCATCCTGACCTTATTTAGAGGCAAAACTAATTATCTTTTTTTTTTTTTGAGGCAATTGAGGTTAAGTGACTTGCCCAAGGTCACACAGCTAGTACTTGTTAAGTGTCTGAGGCCAGATTTGAACTCAGGTCTTCCTGACCTCAGGGCTGGTGCTCTATCCACTGCGCCACCTAGCTGCCCAAAACTAATTATCTTAAAGAAATAATGAAAATAAACATGGGTCCAGGTAACAACAGTCTGAAATTAAGAGAAACACAATTCAAAATGACAGTGGCCTTCTAATTTGATCTGTTTCTTTGGACAATTTACTCTAAAACTCTTGTCTTACCTGACCCTAGTTGGAAATGAATAATGTTTTATATTTCTATAGAACTTTACTCAGTATCCCTGCAAGGTAGCTAAAAATAAACAAACAAAACCCCATCATACCAAATCATCCACATTTTATAGAATTTATAGAACTGACAATGAAAGAGAAATCTCGTATATTCCCTGGGCTCACATTTTTAATACAGTTCAGAGCTGGGACTTAAATGCAATTTTTCTGAATGTGGGATTGATGTGCATTCCATAATCACACTGCTTTTCAAAGATACTCTTGCTATTTGATGTATTGAACCTAGTCATTACTAATAGTGACTTGAGGACCATTATGTAATGAATTAAGGGCCACAAAGCCAGAACACTGATGTTCAACCTCCTGGTCTCTCTCTAATGTGACAAAACACTTCTTGTAATATCAGTTGGATGAAGAAGAAAAATGTCATTTCTACTATCTTAACAGTAGAAGTATGGAGATAGATTTAAGACAAGAAATCCAATCAGGAGGCTATTGTAATTATAAAGACCTGAGAGAAAGCCTTTTTTATTGGTTGATGAGCCCAAATTGAGTAGTCCTACAAAGGCATGCTGAAAGGAACTGTTCTCTGCCTTATCTACAAGCTTCCCTGTGAAGAAGAACTGTTGGGGTCTTCTCTGTGGGGAAAAGCTTATAGGCTCTTTCGAGCAGTTACTAAGTGGCCTGGAACCCCTTGCACTGCTCTTTTTAGATTTTTTTTTTTTCAGATTTCATGCAAGTGAGAATTTGAGAGGAAATAGACCTTAATATGATCTTTTGAACTTCAAAAATTCAAAAGAACCTCAAGGGTTCTTTTAATATTTAGAACTGAGAGCTGTAGCAGCCAAGTCTGATAAATCAAGATCCAGCCCTATTGAAGAAATGTCCTTAACCCCGTAGTGGATGAATTCACAAGTCAAGGTTCCATGTCTAAGTAAATATGGGACTCATGCATGAACTATGTCACAACCAAAAGTGGTAGAAGAATATTTTGTAGCCATCATTTCAAGTCTGAGCTTCATGGCCAACTCCTACCCTCAGTTTATTATTTGACAATCTAATTCACCAAATATAACAAGGGAAGAGAATTATTCTCCTAAGAGGACAATTAGTGGAAAAACTGAAAATTAATTTTCAGAAGACACATATCCCAGTTTTGACTTTATTGCTACATTGCTGTGTAACCTTGAACAAATGTTAACATCTCTGTATTTCTGTTTCTTTGTTTGAAAATAATACTATTCTTTCCTCTTCTCCCTCCCCCCATGGGAAAAATCACTTATGAACAAAGGTGCTTTATAAATGCAAGCAATTATTATAATTATTATAAAGTAGTTTATTAGATCAGAGTGTGATCATTTTTTCCTTGAAATCCACTGGTAACTAAATACCCTTCTTCAAAGAAATAGACAAGTCCTTCAGAGTTCACCTACACAATTAGAAGGAATATCAACAAAGAAACCCCAAAGGGGGAAATGAAATAATCACCAGCAATGGTAATATTCTGACTTCCATGTGAATACCATGATAAAAGCCACCTTGACTGAAATATTCAAGAATTTAACAATACTTATTTTTTTTCCTCTTGAGTGAGAGGGAATACATAGAAAAGAGTCATTATCAGGCTTAAATGTGTTACTGTACTCACGAGGAGAAAAAAAATTTTTTTTCTAACACATCTCCAGATAGCTCTGACACCTTTGAATTATGAGGTCTCTCACCTCTCTTAAAAATGAATTTCAGCTCCCAGAGATGTCAGTTATTCTGTACTATGTGGAATCCTTCCCTTTGCTTCATTATATATCATTTAAAGGAGGTGCCTTTGAAAGGCTTCTTGTTATACCAGGGTTGGAATAAATTATTTCTGAGATTTTGGTGCAGATAGATACATCTTGCTTAAGAAAAAGCAGTACACAAAAGTGTCTTTCAAAATACAATATATTATATTTTGGGGAAAGGGTTATACTATTCATTTCACCAAAACATTAACTTTTAGCAACATTCAAAATGGTATTTGATTTTAAAAAAAATCACTTTCCATGTTACTTTGGGGAACACAATTATTTCATAAGGGAAGTAAGGATGTTAGCCTCTCTCATTGGTGAAATCACTCCTCCTCTTCTGAGAGTGTAGTAAGTTTTGTATTTTCAGCTCCTCTGTGCTCATCTGAATGGTACTAGTCAGGGTAAATGGTGAATTTGGCCCATCAACCAGTGCTGGTTTCACATGGGTTGGGATGGTATATAGAAAAGCAAGGATGAGTAAAGGAGAGAAAGAAGCTGAAGGTAGAAATAAAACAAGTAAAAACAGTTTTACTTATTTTCTTCTGAAAATGAGGAGGAAAAAACGAGCTTAGGAAAAACCATAAAAAAGGGCTTTTCACTGAAGCCAATGAAGATTTTTTTACAGTCCTTTTAGGGGGTGGGGAACATATTTATTTGTTTTAAATGTCCTGAGAATTAATGCTCAAAAATGTTCCTTCCTTGGTTCCTGATCCAGACATAGAAAAGTTTTGTCTTATGACTTCTGCTTCCTCTCTCTTCTAGCTAAATAAAGTCCGTTGCCTCATCTAGCTATAATAAGGCAGAAAATATAATATTGAATGACTTAAAAAAATAATAGAAAAACCCTCCAAATATTGTGTGTTCAAACGTTTCTCCCCTCACTCATATGGAGAGGCTGGGGAAGAATTTAGTGCTAAATAAATGCTGCCTCAAACCAGGCAAGATAAAACATAAATCATTGCATTAAAAACCTCTAACAAGTCTATCTGCTTTTTGAAATGACTGGGAGATGAAAGAGAGGAGTCTCATTTAAAAAGGCCCAACGGATCAGTTCTGCATTTATATAGCTGTTATCAAAAGCAATTCATTTGGAGATCAAATAGACTGACAGATAGGACAAGCGGGGGATCACTACTGCCTTGAGGCAGCCAAAAGCCAGGATGGCTTCCCAGCACCATCACTAATATTGGGTGTAGTCAATGCTCATGTCTATTACTACTTTCAGCCCCTGCCAGATGAATGTTAATATACACTCTGCTCCCTGGCCAGTGGACTTGTAGGGAAAGGAGGAAATAGTAGTAGCATTCCCCATTTGGGCTAGTTGGGAGATCTCGGTCCTGTTATGTTGAATTGCAGGCCCTGTTAATCCTGACTCTAGGCAAAGGGAATAAAAGGAAGAGAAGGGGAATAAAAGGAAGGAAAAAGGGAGCCTTTCTCCAGGCCCTGAGGCTCTACCACTGCTTTGTAAACTGCCAAATCTGAAAGAATAATAGCCCATATTTACATAGTATTTATCTGTTTCAAAAGCACTTTCCTTTTGAAAAATAAAAATAAAAAAGTTAGGCAGTTTTCTGCCCCTAATTTTGACACCTACTATCAGTTCCTCCTTCAAATATTCTCAGTTGCCGAGAAGGTATAGATCTAATTTTGCATTGGGAAAGTCTACCTCAGAGTTCTACTTAATTCAGAGGAATTCTATTATTTTACCTTTCACCTGTGGCTCTAAGAAGCTGAAGAATGCCCAGAGATCACACATGGGTAAAACTATCTCAGCTGACAAACCAAACCAGTTTGAGGGTAACTGAAAGGCTTCAAACAATTCAATGAATTAGGAGGATGTCTATCCCAAGTAAGTAAAGACATCCTTACCAAAATGGATGGATGAGAACATTTTGTTCCAATAGTCATGAAGATGGCTGAAGCAGGCATTGTGAAGTCCTTAAAGTCTAGTCAGATATCAAAGATGTCAAGCTCATCACTGTATACTAGGTCATTGCTAGTCCTCTTGACTTATATCTTGCTACTGGGCTTTAATGACTTTGAAGAATAAATGAGCTGATGAATGACTTTGTGCAGCTCTGCCTCACTTAAGTCCAATTCACATTTGAATCAAGATATCACCCTGTGGTGTCTTTGGTCCTTTTCTAAAATGAAGGTCTAACAACACAGCACTATATCTTTTTTTCTTTCTTTCTTTTTTTTCTTTTTAATTTTATTTTATTTGCAAAACATATGTATAGGTAATTCTTCAACATTAACCCTTGCATAGCTTTCTGTTACAAATTTTTCCCCCCAACTCCCCACCCCTCCCCTAGATGGCAGGATGTCCACTACATGTTAATTATGTTAGAATACTTGACAGATCGATTTGTGTATGTATGTATGTATGTATATACATTTCCACACTTATTGTTGTGCAAGAAAAATCGTATCTATATGAAAGACATATCAGATAAAGGAAACACAATGTAAGCAAACGTCAATCAAGAGTATGAGAATGTTATGTTGTGGTCCACATTTCACATCCCTCTCTCTGTGTGTAAATGGCTTCCTTCACTGAACAATTGGAACTGGTTTGAAACATTTCATTGTTGCAGAGAGCCATGTCCATCAGAATTGATCGTCATATAGTATTGTTGTTGCTGTACATAATGATCTCCTGGTTCTGCTCATTTCACTCAGCATCAGTTCATATAAGTCTCTCCAGGCCTCTCTAAAATCGTCCTCACAGCACTATATCTTTAAATTCACAAGTTGAGTTTTTATACTCTTTTATGTAACACTTTACAATTCTCTTTATTTAAGGACTTTGTAGTGACTCTGGATTCAAAAAATTGAATTATAATCCTGTCATTAATGGTTAAAACCTAAGGGACTCAAAATAAGTTATTTGATGTCTCTTGTTTTCAGTTTTCTCATAAAATGAGTGGGTTGGACTAGATGGTCTCTGAGATTCCTATGAGTCAATGAGATGTAATGAAGTGAGCCAAGGAAAATATTTTTATCCTTATATCACAGAAAAGGAAACTGAATGGATATAATAGTCTAATAGACTTGAAGTTTATGGGTACCTTTACTGAAACTCATAAAATTCATTTTAACAAGCTATCCATTGTGGAAATTGAGTCTGCCTCTTATCTTTCTTTGCTTAATTTTATTTTTAATGATAATTTTTGTTTATATATCACTTTGATTCTAAATATATACTTCCTTGCCCCCTCCTCACTTCACAAATTGTCCCTTATAACGAAAACATGAGAAAGAGAAAAAAAAATCAATTCATCAAAATTATCACTTCAGATAATAAGTTAAAAACTTGAAGAAATGGTAGAGGCCATGAATTCTAAAGCCTTCATTTTACAAATTAAAAAATTGAAACACAGAAATGGTAACTGATTTATCCAGGACTATATAACTAATAAGAGTCTTAAGTAAATCAGGTCTGAAGCCAGGGCCATTGCCAGTTGCCTTGACCTATGACATATAATCTATAGCACTGGACTCTGATGACTGGAGGAGAAAGTGAAGGTGATAACTTTGCACAACTTCTGCCTCATTTAAATCCAATTCACTTGCAAGTCAAAATATGACCTTTTTGAAGTCTTTAGTCCTCTTCAAGAACAAAGCAATGTGAACAATACTGATAAACCTTAAGCCAGGGCATTCAAATACAGGAAAGCTTTCACTACAACAAACTCTTTCTGCAGCATGGGCTGAAAAAGAATTGAGAAGCCATTTGAGTCAATCTCTTCATTTTACATATGAACCATTTCTGACATATATATGCTATGACATATCTAAATCTCCACAAATAATGGAAAGATCTGCTTTTTAATTTTTCCCGTCTCTCAGGGTTAATCTTTTATTATATTTATTTTATTAAATTGTTTATTATAATTGTACCACATTCAATATCATATTAGTATTCTTTCTATTTACATTATCAAAGTCACTAAGAACATTGTTTTATTAGTTTAGTTTATTTTACTCTTCATTACATCATATAAGTCTTCCCATCCTAAGAATTCTTCATATGTATGATTTCTTTGCAGGGGACTATTATTTCTTTATACACACCCATTGCTTAGTCATTCTTTACTCCATGGTTTTCCAGTTCTTTGTAACTATAAAATGTATTCCTACAAATATTTTAGAGTATTTGAGGACTTTGGTTTTTTGTTTGTTTGTTTTATTTTATAACCTCTTTGAGGTATAGGTTTAATAAAAGTGCCCCCTCTCCCTTTCTCTTCCTTATCACTTATATACTTCCCCTCTCTGGAAAATTCCATGGCCAAAACTGTGATTTTCCAGTCAATCTCTAGCCTGTGCCAAAGATGACATAAGAAATGGGGAATCAAAAAGATAGGACTGTGTGAGATTTTGCCTCTCCCTATCAAACTTATTGTAACTTTTAGCTGCCCCTATTACCAGCACCTAAAGATGCCTAGTATTCTTCTAGAACGATTGATGAAGAGCTTGATGAAGATGTATTTTTCACATCAGAATTCAGCTTTTCTAAAAGACCATCAATGATATTGATGTGATCTATGATGTGGGGTTTGTCACCAAATGATGGCAGGCAAATGATAGGTTTCGGTCATGTGAATAATTCTCAGTGGCCATTCCCTTTGGTAAAAAGTTGGTTTATTTAGGGAAATAGGTTACCGACAAAATGAAGGGATACAATAGACACCAGTAATGGTAAATATGAAATAGAGTGGGAGAGCATATGAAAGATAAGTTCCTCAGTGGAACTCACAATTACCCAGTAGAAAGAAGCACCCCATGAGGTTCTGAAAAGGACTTAACACCCTGAAAGAGTTAGTTAGCTGTAAGGAGGAGAAGTGGGGTTGAGAAGCACGGTGCAGTTAGGGAAGATGCCATGTGGAATGGGGGTATGGGGACGGGAGGGAGCAAAGTAAGGAGAAAGACACTGGGAGGCAGAGTGCTATGGTGAACTGACCCAAAGGAAGACAACCAAAAAGCCATGGGCTGTAAGTTTTTTTATAGGGAAAATTTAACCTCAGGGTCTTGACATTACTTAGATTTCTGACTGGATTGCCTTTAGAGGGTGGGACCAAAGAACTTAAGTGATCTCCATTATATGAGCCTTTTTCCTGTGTGCCCCAGGGAATAATATTTATCAATTCCTCTTCTAACCACACCTAATATTAAAGACATCATCAATGTCTTCCTATACATCTATCTATCTATCTATCTATCTACCTATCTATCTATCTATCTACCTTCCTCCTCTTACAAACTTGTAGACTTTGTAAGAAAGAGCACACACACACACACATACACACACACACATACACACACACACACTGTTGTTCAATTGTTTTAAGTTGTATCTAATTCTTTGGGCGTTTTCTTGGCAAAGATGCTGTAACAGTTTGCCATTTCCTTCTCCAGCTTATTTTACAGATGAGGAAATAAGGTTAAGTGACTTACTCAGAGTCACACAGATAATGTCTTAGTCCATATTTGAACTCACTCGAGATTCAGCCCTTTATCCACTGTACCACTTTGTTGCCTTACATACAAAGTATTTTCAACAGACACATAGGCCCACACAGACACACATACTCCTTCAGCTTCTGGGACTAACTCATCCTATTGATAGGGTACAGCTTCTAAGGGAAACAGCATTGATGAGATTCCCTGATCATAGAATTCTTTTGTTCTATCTCAATTATTCTAAAGTCTTCTGGCTTTAGGACAGTTCTACAAATACTGCTGACTGGTCAGTGATAGCCAAATTCCTGAGACAATAGTGAATAGACCACTGATCAGTTCTACCTCTAGGCCATAAAATTAGCATATCAGTGACATGAAGAACAACATAAATTTGTTCCTTGTTTCTGATTCTTTGCTAAATTCTTTTGGAACTCAGCCTGTTTCAATTGAAGTTACAATTACAATAAACTTTGCCCCTTTACTTGGAGATGGGCTAAAGCCTACAATTCTTTTGAGACACCTCGTGACACCAATTTGTGATCCCCAACTTTTTGGAATCCCTTCTGAATCTCAACAATATGATACTGATCTGGTTGTATATTTTGACCTAAATTGTTCTAATTTCTTTGCTCCTGTTCCTCAATGTTCTTGTTCTTTCCCTACCAGGTGTTTTATGTTAAAACTTCAAGTTCTCTTTTGTGTGAGTTAAAAATGGAAGTAATCTGTAAATATTTGTAAGATAAAAACAAAACAAATTTGAGAAGACTTTATGCCTTAATAGCTGATTCTTTTGAGAAACTTGACTTCTAAATTTCATAACTAGTGGAGAAAAGAGGGCCTAAGGGGAAGTGACTTCTCTGAGGCCATGTAAACAGTAAGTTTTGAAAATAAGACCTGAATTCAGGTTGACAGAAGTCAAATTGCTGTTCCCTAACTGTATCTCAATAGACTTAACAATTGCTTTTAAAACATCCTAATTGAGATCTCCCTGCAGCAGTATAGAATGGGTTTAGATAATTGTAAATATACATTTATATAGATGGTACATAGACTTTTGCAAAAGCAGGTTTTCAACTCATGACCAGCAGAGAGCTTACAACAATTTTCTGTGTAGCCCAAAGAAAATTAAAATCTAACAGACAATTGTTTAATAAAATAAAGATATAATAAAACATAATATTAATATGAATTTTTCTAAGTCAATATATAGTCTACAAGGATCTTTATATATAACTTAACAATTCTTGTTTCTATTTCAGTTTGACATCATTGGTTTAAAGAATACAGTAAAACATTTGCTATTCCACACTAAGCCTAATTATAGAAATCCTATCATATACCTCAAAGAAGATTTAAGGAACAGTAGACCCAGATGGTGCTCTATGATCCTACAGGATCCTCAAAGGTATATCCTAATGTTGGATTGTCTAGATCATTGGTTAGGCTTTCAATTCCTATAAAAGGATAATCTAATGATACAAGACAATTTTGATTATAGGAACTATCAAATTTAAAACTCAACTTAAAACAGGTATCAGCAAACTAAGATCTGAGTGTCAGATATAGCCCTTTTTGTTTTTCTACTAGCTTATGAACTAAATAGCTTTTATATTAAAAACCATTCTTACCTCCTGGCTAAATAATTATAGACAATTGAATTTGGCCCTCAGTGGTAGTTCATCCACCTCACCATTACCATTCCCTTCTCCCCCACTGTAGATAATCAGCCTCAGACTAGATAAACTATGACCATCCAGCATAGTAGCTGGATGTGGGGTGATGGCACCAGACAATTGGTACTTAAGGAGCTGCTTGAGGCTCCTTTAAGAATGTGATTTGTTGCTGTGTTGACCCTGGGCAAGTCACTTAATCCCAATTACCTCAGGAAAAAAAAAAAAAGAATGTGATTTGTTCAGGGTCACATAGATAATAGATACACAAACACATTGAGAGAAACTATACCGGCTTACTCTTTTCTCTTATCTACCCTGAATAATAATGATGCAAAATTTGGGCTAGTTAGGAGATGACATTTTCCTCATCAACATGCTTCTTTGTATTGATTCTTTTCTATTCTAGATGAAAGAAACTAGAGATCTTTAGATCTCAGTGAGCTTGGAAGGTCAGGCAAAGAAGAGACCAGAAATTCTAGACCTGGAGTACACATATAAATTTGCTAGAAGCCAGACAATGAAAAGTAAAGCCTCTGACGACCAGCTACATTTAGCAATAGTAGAGAGGCAGACTCATCCATCCATTAGCCATGCTGCATTGGAAGTAGAGCTGGTATGGCTAATGCAATGTAAAAAATGCATTAAGTCTGGGTTTAGAAATTAAGGTGGCATAAGGGATAGTGTGGCTTCAGATATTATGGGGGCCAATCTTTGTACTTTCTGTTCTTGCTCTATCTTTAAAGTAAATATATTTTGGTAAAAGCTTAAAACAAACAAAAAGAATGGACAAATAAATAAAATATCATCTTATATAATTTGATCCATTTTCCTAGCCTTTGAGGTTACCTTATGTCTTGACTGTGTCATCCAATATGTGACCTACCTTTCCTAGCTTCATGTCTTTTCCTTCATACCTAATTAACCTGTCATCCATAACATTAAATACGTTATTGAGGTCACTGATAAACACACACACACACACACACACACACACACACA
>JAJPUD010002817.1:212110-291251 GCA_023553655.1 Myrmecobius fasciatus | reverse complement strand
TGCCTTTCTGATTCTTTTTTTTTTTCTTGTAGATAGGATTTTTCTTGCATAACTTCTCAAGGATTTCAACATTATTAACATGTAGTAGACTTCCTGCCATCTAGGGGAGGGGAGGAGAGTGGGGGTAAAATTTGTAATGGAAAGCTTTGTAAAGATCAATGTTGTGGAACTACCCATATATATGTTATACAAATAAAAAGCTTTAATAAAAAAAAAAAAAAAAAAAAAAAGAAATATATTCTCAAGAGTCCTTAGCAGTCTGTGGACCCAAGTTAATAACCCTTGAATAAACTAGATAGAGATGGTTAGCTGGGAGAAGACTTTGGGTATCTCTGTGGGTTTGGGGCAAATGGTATCTTCAAATGTCTAGAGGGTTATCATATGGAAGAAGGATTTGCCTGGATCTAGATGGCCTTAGGGGACAGAACTAAGATCAGTGGGTGAAATGAAAACCTCCTAACAATTAAGGAGTACCTAGAAGTGGAATTGTCTATACTTCAGGAGATGGTCATATCTTGGGGTGTCTAATCAGAGGAAGGATCATCACTTGGGTATGCTGTTGAAGGTATTTGGAAGGAGGAGGTCATGTTTTACTGATGCTTTTTTTCCTTCTATTTCCATTGTACCTATTTTACATGTACCATTTTTCACTTATTGTGAAACCCCATGTCTTGAAAAAGTAACTTCTTCATGGGAAAGGCTGGAGGAACTAGAAACTTAGTGATAACAGATGAGGCAAGGGATACTTTTAGAATATCCCCTCCCCCTCATGGGTGATTCAAAGCAATTTCAATATTCCTGAGATGGAAAGTATCAATCACACCCCAGAAAACTATGGAGACTGAGTGTGCATAGAAGCAGAGTACTTTCACCTTTTTTCTTTTGGTCCAATTTTTCTTGCACATAACAAATATGAAAACATGTTAAAAGGATTGCATAAATTTAATCTATCAAATTGCTTGCTCTCTTGGGGAAAAGGAAGGGAGAAAAACTTGAAACAGTTTTATAAAGATGTTGAAAATTATGTTTATGTGTATTTGGAAAAATAAAATATTATAAAAAAAGAAAATATATTGCTTACAAAAAGGATGCAAAGTAGTAAGAATTTTGTAATACACTGCAGAGTCAGGGATATCTGGTGGGTTTTTTTTTTTTGAGGGGGGGTAATTGTTGAAGAGGAGTTGTATTCAGGTTGACTTCTCTCCTAGGAGATAGGGGAAAAAAAGCTTTAAAATGCCTCATATCTTTCCATCTTAAGGGGAATAACGTATTAATTAAAACAAACCACCCTCTACCCCACAACACTGAGACAACTGCATGTTTAAAAAAGATCTGAATTGTGGGGAGAGGAAAAAAAAAAAAAAAAGACTCCTGACCTCTGTTAAGGAGTTGGAGAGTAGAATAACATTCCAAAGAAAGAAAGACCACTGCATACTTGGAGCAAAGAAAAAGCAACTACTCTCTTTGTTACAAAGGAAAACTAAAATACTGGAGGCCAGTATCCACAAAGGTCTTGATGCACTAGAATGTTGGGTTGAGTCTAAAGATCTGAAATTTAACAGGGATACAAGTTACAAAATTCTATAATAGGTTAAAGAATTTTGTTAAGTATGAGATGGAAGTTGAGCTCAACAAGTCTGTTTGGAAGTGGAATGAGAGTTTATTTTAATCAGCACTATACTGTTATAAAGAAGCCAAGAGAACTAATGCTGTCCATAAGCTGTTTTGAAAGTTTTCATAACCAGGACATAGCTCTACTGTACACTATGTGCTGGGTCAGAGCACATTTATATTGGAAAATCCCCTCATTTTTCTAGAAATATCACCTTTTAATATGTCAACTACTTGAAAAATCACATTCTCTAAAAACTGAAAATTATCTCATGCATTAAGGCAGTAACTACTATCATAGGTAAGGACACAAATAAAAGGACTCTGGAAAGTTTTCCTTTCTTGTAAATCTAAAATTACTTAAAATTTCCATGGTACATAATTGATAGCATTCATGTCTGTTTCTTTTTAAGAAGGGTCCCAAACCATGTTCTTTAGTGTATATAGTTCTAATGGAGAAATTACAGACCAATCAACTATCAAGCTAGATCTTTATTATTTCAGAAATAAGCACACCATCTCTCTCCAATGGACAAGATTAGCTATTTCTGGATAGCTGGTGATAAACACATCTTGCCAGAAATAGTAATTATATAATTGCAATAATTTTACAGACTCAATTTCATTCATTAAAAAACTTTCCAAAAATAACTTACTGTGTCATAAATTTACAAGCTTTACTTACAAGGAAGTTGTTTCTAAATTAATAATGGACTAAGAGGGAAAATCTGGAAAAATTAACATTAATTAAAAACAGTATTTTACAAAGACAACTAATTTGGCCTCTAATTTTAGCATTTAGTGGAAGGGATGCAATAACACTGATCTCTGATAGCGCAAGAAAGGAAAATTATTCCATATCCTAAATGACAATCTTTTTAAAAGATAAAAAGACAAAGACAAGCCATAATCTTTGATTTATGTTGAAAAAGCTACATCTATATTTATCAATACACTTATTGTAGCAAGACTAGAATAGGCAACCAATTTGTTACGTTTAAAGCAAAATATGTTTCAAATAAATAGCTCTAGATGATTCAAAAACAGGATTTACAAATATAAGCTATGATAGGAATACTTGGAGAAGGTTAACATTTTGAGACCTGGATGGATTGTAAAGGTACCTTATGAAATGAGTAAAAATATGGACAATTAACAGAATGTTGAAATAAAGTGGTAATACTGAAAAGTTTAATCCTTTTCTGTTAGCAATCACTCAAAGATGAAAGCCCAAAAGTTTATGTGCTTATTTGCAAGAGAAGTGCTGAATTTATTCTCAAGAAAGGTGGAAGTTGAAGCATCACATTGTATGGGAATATCTTAACCATGCTGAAGTGGCTCTGAACTTCTGACTTCAACCAAAGCTGCTTGTACAAGAAATGATTTAATAAGTATACACACCAAGAACACAAGCAAGAGTATTTGATGAGGTTTGGATGGTTCAAAAATGTAATCAGTTCATTTCTTCCTGTTACTTCCAGTTGCTAGCATGGTAGCTACTCGCATAAAGATATTCAGTGTATCCATGTAGATTCCCATCATCCTAGAAGAAAAGAAGTTGATAATGTAGTAATGACAATTATTTGGTAGGGGAGCCTTAATTACAGAAGCAACTATATTACATACATGCAGAATACTATTTACAATGGAAAATGAAATTCTAAAAATAACTTTAATAAAAAAATTAGACATCTGTGAGTAATAACACCTTTCCTCGATCTTGTATTTGACTCAATATGATAGTATTAAAAAAGGACATATTATCTTGAAGCTATTTTTTTTTTTATTTGGGAAATAAGTCTGTGAAGTAGAGACTGATCAGGTTTGTGTCAATCAAGACAAAGCAAAATCAACTCAACTTTTAAAAAACTTGTCAGACATTAGTCTAGCATTTGCATATATAAATTATAACTTTTTCCCAAAAATACTTTTTTCCAGTAGCACCATGAGCTTATCACTGATTGAAGTGTTATTTTTAAAAGAAAAATAAAAACATCAAATTTGCTGCTGGAGAGTTTGCATAAAAAGTGTCAGAAGTGAAATGTAACCTATATTTCACCTTTTAAAGGGAAGCAGACAGAACATCTGATATCTTGTCAAAATCTGATGAAGAACCTTAACTTCAAAAGACTATATTTCTATCATTTAGACAGATCTAAGACTCTGAAATAAAAATTTATTGTAAAGATTTTTTTTCTTTTGAATTTTAGCTGCTACATGTACTCTGGACAGTTTTCAAATATGTTACTTGCACCTTTACTATCATTAGCCCTCTTCAACACTATATGTCAATTAAAAATCTTTTTATACTTTGCAAATACAACTTTTTAAAAGGGATGACTACCATGCTGCCATGCCATAAAGTTATGATAATTATGTTACTACAGGTAAAAATGAGTACAAGGGGCAGCTAGATGGCTCAGTGGATAGAGCACCAGCTCTGAAGTCAGGAGGACCAGAGTTCAAATCTGGTCTCATAACATAACACTTCTTAGTTGTGTGACCCTGGGCAAGTCACTTAACCCCAATTGCCTCAGCAAAAAAACAAAAAAGAATACAAAACAGAGTGTCTTTTTCCTAACAGTTCTATAATTAGGAGAAGAATTCATGACTAAACAGAAAGAGGTTCAAGGGAGGTAACCGATCATTTTAATGATATAAAATTGAAATACAAGGGAAATCTACTCAAGCATTATATCTCACACTCATCAGATACACTACCAGGACAGAAAAGGAAAATGACAAGTATTGGAGGAGATATGGAAAAATATGTACATTAATGAACTGCTGAGAAGAGTAGTGAACTAGGTTCAACCATTCAGGAGAACAAATCGAAACTACACCCAAAGGCTATAAAAATGTGCCTACCTTTTTGACCCAGTAATACCACTATTAGATCTGTATCACAGAGATCTAGACATATTTTAGCATCTTTTTGTGTGATAAAATATTGGACATTAGGAGGATGTTCATCAATTGGTGAATGAATGAACAAATTATGGAATAGGAATATGATCCAATATTATTGTGTTGAAAGAAATGATAGAATGACTTTAAAAAGACCTGGAAAGATTTATACGAACTGATGCAAGATAAAAAGAGCAGAAGCAGTAGTAAAATTTATAAAGGAATAGCAGTATCAGAAAAACAATCACCTGTGACTTAATAATAATGTTGATCATCTACAATTCTCCCCCCATGTCCTAATTGAGGTTAAGTACCGAAGGCCATTCAGCTAATAACCTGCTGAGACCAAATCTGAACTCAAGGTTCCCTTCACTCCAGAGCTGGCATTAGCTCTATCCACTGTGACACCCAGCTGTCCTAGATCCACAATTTTAAAGAACTCAGTGAAAAATGTCAACCATCTCCAAAGTACTGATAGACTCAGGGTAAAGAATGAAGCAGAATGTTTTCTCTATTTTTTTTCCCCCAAACATAGCTAAACGCAAAAATTTGTTGTGCATGATGACATATTTGTCACTGAGCTTCCGTTTTTCTTGCTCTCTCATTTGAATAGTGGAGGGAATGGAGGAGAGTCAAATAACTAAAGGAAAAGAGTATATTTTAACTCAATATTAGTTTTTTTTTTTTTTAAACTTTTCTAAAAAGAATGAAAATAGATATGACACTGGGTAATTCCGGTAGCAACGTGGTGATGCAAGTTTTTCAAAATCAAATCCAGTACAAATGAAGCCAATCAGATCAAACCATATAATATTTCCTTCAAGCTTAAAGATTATTTAATACCATTTAAAAAAAGAAAAAAAACCACTCCCTCCTCCCAAAAAGAAATCAACTTGCAGCTTTCCAATACCACAAAATACTTACGAATTAATAGGGTCATATCTTTCTGCGCCATACATTGGCACTACTTCTGCACGCCGGATGACTTTTTGGGTATCATGTAGAAGGAACATGCTAAAAAGAACTAACCCACCATATATTGCCACAGAATAAAGACCAGCACCAAGTGCGGTAGTAGGTGGTAGAAACATAGATCCTGAAATCAAAATGGGAAAAAGCAATTTTAGCATAATTAGGTTTAAAATATTCAAATATCTCTCATTTCCAAGACCAGAAATTATGCACCCAACACATTAAGCATCATAAACACAGTAAGCAACATAATCAAAAAAGACTGCTATATGAAAAGTTAAGTATAAGGACAACAAAAATGGGCAAATGGTTTGCCATTTCCTTTTTCAATTCATTTCAACATGAGGAAACTGAGGCAATCAGGGTGAAGTAATTTGCCCAGGGATACATAGTTAAAGTCTGAGGCCTTATTTGAAATCAGGAAGATGAGTCTTCCTGACTCCAGGACTAGCACTCTATTTACTGCCCATTCTTTGTAATAACCATGAATTATCCCCATATTCATAGAATTCCAAGGCTTAGCAGTGGAAAAGATCTTGGAAATCAATTAATCCAATCCCATTTTTTAGAGATGAGAAAACTAAAACCCAGTAAGATTAAATGACTTGGCCAAGGCAGCAAGCAGAAGACCCAGACTCGAGCTTTCCTTTATGCTATAAAGTTCTATTCCTTACTTGATTTATTAGACCTTTTTTTAGTATAACTTGATATTTAGTGATATTTATTTAAATCAACTGTGGCATTAATTTTAAAGTTTGTTTCATAGGATAGCTAATAAAAATCACATTTAACATAAATTTATTTAACTCTTTAAATAATTAACCTCCTGATTAAAATTTAAGTTATTTGTTAAAAATCATGGTACACAATAGATCAAAATTAATGGTGCTTACCCAGAGAAGAAACAAAAACAACACCCAGGCCCACTCCCAGTGGTGCTCCCATGTTTAGAAACTTTTCACTAGGAGCACACATGGCTACAGTAGAGAGGCCGCCCACAATGCCTGCTGTATACCAAAGAGCTTTGAGGATCAGAGGACCACCCAACAAAGTCAGAGGGGCCACCACTGTACCCATGACACCTATGAAAATAAAACACATTTATGGATATAAAACATTTGTTTTAAACAGACATTTAGCAAAACATTTTTCTTAGGAATAAAGCTAGTAGTTTTATAGTCCTAAAATCTTATGTATTTTCAAAAAATTATATTACATATTGAATTATCACTTTAGATAAAAACATTCTTGGACATACCTAAATTAAAAGAACATATAATCCCATATTATAAAAAAAAAAAATTTAAAGAATGTTAATCTAGATAAATGAAATTCTATTTAACCTTTTAAACAAATACAATACCAAAGACAAGATTCTTATGACAATACAAATGTACTCCAATGTTGAAACATAGCAAATTTAAATGAGGCTAAATACGATGGCAGGTTTCATAAACCCATTGCTGAAAGGACAAAACAGGCAGATTAAAAACATGTTTTTATTAACTCTTTGTAGTTTTAAAACTTAACCTTAAAGAGTTTTGTTTTTATAAATTGTTTCTATAAACATTCTACTTATCTGTAAAGAAAATTAAATCTCATCACAAGGTGTTTCTAAATTAAGATGACAACATTCTTTACAAATTGTTTGTCTCTAATATGGTACCAGAGAGAACAATAATTTTAGATAATTCAGATTATATGTTTAAACTATGGAAGACATACCAGAATGCAACATCCAAGCAAGATGTTTTGGACCTGGGCTTTGTTCATATGATATTGACCGAACCAGCATTCCAGCTCCAATCATGGCTACAAAAGTTGCTCCAATTGTCTGTAAGATGAAAAGTATTACTAGGAGAAATAATTCTTGCTTTGTTTTTTTAAACTCAGAAGTGCTAAGTAATATCACTAGTCTTTAAAACTTAAAAAAGGGAGATAACATTAGATCTCCCAACTTCAATTCAAATATGGGGTTATCTTTTCAATTCTTGAACTCTCTTTAAATATGTTTAGCAATGGCTCCCTCTGCTGTTAACATGTGTCCTAGGAATTCTTTGCAACATGTAGTCAGCCTAACCTTAAGAGTCTGGGACATGGGGATTTTCAAAGAGTGCATTTAGCTCCCATTAGTTGTGTAACCACTAGGCAAGTCACTTAATCCCTAAGCTCACAGAAAACTTTTAAACTTTAGGATAGATATGAGTTGCCAATTTACATGACAGTTTTCACTCTCGAATACCACCAACAAATCTCATGCCCACAAATTATATTAAATTATATGAAATGTAGTTATTTCCTGAAAATTAGGAACAAATTCTTCATATAATGTTATAAATGTAAATTGTTGCATTATAGTGATTTCTCAATTATCAGGTACAACTTGTCTTGGAAATAAGATTTTTCTAGATAAAGAGATTTCTCTTAAATAAATGATGCTTACTTTAATCTTCTAGGTGCCAATAATTTCCACTGCTGACAAATTTTTATAAGCTATATTGTATACTCCCCTTGAATTAAAAAAACAAAAAACAAAACTGCAACAAAAACTAGACTATACTGAACATAATAATTTTAAGATTCAGATAATCCTTTGGAAAGGAACTGATTTCAAACTTGTAAATTGATTTTGATGTCTCTTCAGATTTGTGATACATCTATGTATCTGCCCTTTCATTGATTTTCCTCCTTGATAAAGTTTCCTGTCTTCAACATATCCTTTAAGAGCTATAAAAGAGAAAATTCCAAATGAACTTACCACCCAGGAGCCCTTCAACATAAAGTTCATTAAAGCAGGTGATCGGCTAACTGCTATGGCAGACAATGCTGTTAAACCAACACTTCCTGCGAAATACATATAGGTGGCATGAATTCTATCCTTCACATACTGTGGCCAAATTCTGTGAGAAACAAATATGACAGATAGTTAAAACTGTTTTGGGGGTTAATATTCTGAGTTCTTATCACATTTGATTTATTTTTTAAGTTCAATAAAGCTACAAAAAGCAGTTCCACTTTCACTGTTTATTTTAAGAGAATTGACTGGTAGCAAAATATTCCTCAAGGAGCTGAAGATATGTGCAATGAGAAAACAATAAAACTTGGTTAAGGCCAATGACAATTTGGGGAATTTACTTACACTGCCTTTTCAATTGCCCCAATCTCATCTGACATTCCCAAGCCATAGTAGCAGAGTGCTCCAAGACCAACAGCGGCTCCTCCAGCAACAAACCATCTTCCCATCTGATCAACTGCAGAGGGCAGGAGAAAGGACTTAGTATCTTCCACTGTAACTGATCAGCAAGTATTAATGGAATAACCTCTCAATGTTAAGCTGATCTTAGGAGAAACAGTATTAACATTTCCTTTGTAGCAGTTTGTTCATATTTTTAACCTTTCATTTTTTTATAATAACTGTGAGGCATGGTGGAAGGTTCAACATCCTTAATAAAGTTTCAGTTACTTTTGTCTTTCAGCACATTAAATAACAACTCTATACACCAAGAAAGTCAATAAATAACAAAATGCCATTATCCCACAATACAAATCTCATTTAGTTTCTAGGAGTGTCTTTAAAATGATGTAGTAAAATCCAACTACTGAATTCAATGGTTATAGTTTCAGAATTATTAATTTCTTAAATACCAATGATAATATTGAATACTGTCAAAGTTGAAAAAAAATTTATATTTAGACAGCTGCCTACTTTTAAATACTCTTTCTGCTGATGGTTCAAATGCTGCTTCCTTAATTTCTTGGCCAGTTTTTCCACGTCGGACCCCAAATCTTGATTTGGTGGCATAGCCCTGATGTATTTTTAAAAAAAGAAAAAGAAAAAAAAGTGAGCGACAAATCTTCTAAACAGCTTATGAAGTGGTATTTTTATAGTGACAATGTGATGGAATTTTTTTAATAGTTTTTTATTTTTCAAAATACATACAAAGATACTTTTTAACATTCAACCCTTGCAAAACCTTGTGTTCCAAGTTTTTCTCCCTACCTTCCCATTTCCCCCAGACAGTAAGTAATCCAATATAGGTTACACATGTGCAATTCTCCTAAACATCTTTCCACATTTATGTTGTACCAGAAAAAAATCAGATCAAAAGGAGGAAAAAAAAATGAGAAAGAAAAAAACAAGCAAGCAACCATCACAAGAAAGGGAAAAATACTACATTTTTATCCATGTTTAGTCTCCATAGTCCTCTCTCTGGATATAGATGGCTCTTTCCCTCACAAATCTATTGGAATTGGCCTGAATGACCTCATTATTGAAAAGAGCCAAAATTCCATGTGATGGAATTTTAAAAAGTTACTATAAGGTATCTGAAAATTCAATTCAACAGACATTTACCTAATACCTACTGTGTGTGGGGTGGGGAAGGAGGGGGGAGGGGGAGAAGAGGAGGCATTCATTATGTTTGAGAGCTGTTCATTATATTCATCATAAAGATGAAATGAGACACAGATCAAGAAACTTTTAATGTGTAGAGTAAAATAAAACATTTCTACACATTAGGAATAAAAGATCCATACTGTGGAATGTGATATATAAAAGATTATTTCCAGCTCGAGGGAACAGGAACAAAAGGAAATGGAGAAAGTAGGTATAAAAGTACAGAGAGATGACAAAAACAAGGAAAGAAGAATACTGAAGTTTTTGCTTCATGTGAAGGAGAGCAGTGAATGCCACAATATAGAGGAATCCTGCCAGGCTCAGGAATCATACTTTAATTAGGTAACTGGTCTTGGTAACTGATGGGACATAGGAGTTGTGGGATAAGTGAGAGGAGGAAATTCTTCTGGATGAAGAGTCTGGAAGACTAGTAGGGTTATAGTAAAACAGAGAGAAAAAGTAGGGTGAGGAAGAGCAGATTTTGTGGGAAAACAGAATTCAGTTTGGATTTATTAAATTATTTTCACTGGGAAATTCAGGCTGAATTATCCAGTACAGGCAGAGGGAAATATGGGACTGGCATATGGGGCAGAACAGTAGATCTGATAGTCTAGTTTCAGAAGACACCTGTATAGAGGGGAAATTAAAGTCATAAAAATGAATTAAGATTGCTGGGGGAAAGATCATTAGAAACTAGATATATTGATGGATGCTTATTTACAGAGGTGGGAAAGAAAACAAACTCTCCCCCCCACCCCCCATATACCAGATCAACAAAGGGAGGAGAAAGTTTAAAGGAGAAAACGGGCAAGTATCAAATAGGTCAAAGATGAGGAAGACAAAGGCCACAGGATTTGGAAATAAGGAAGTCACTGATGAACCCAGAATTTTAGGTTTCAGAATATATACTTCTAGGGTGACTAGCGAGTGCTAAAAGTAGGTATAGATTATTTTGTAAAGAGCTTGATGGTGATGAGACAACTAGTTTGGTAGCAGTAGAAAGGTTGAAGAAGTTTTGTTTAAAGGTGAGAGAAGAAAACTGGCACATATCTGTAGGGAAAGGCATTGTGGCACATAAGAGAGAAAGGATAATTGACAGAAAAAAGTCAGGGAAGAGATGAAGGATATGGGATCAAACATAGAAGGATGGCTTTGGCCAGGTACTGCAGGCCTATCAAAGGTATGGTCTACTTTTAATTTGCTGTATATAGCTTCTGGTTTATCTAAAGTGCTAACTGCTTTTGGATGACAAGATCATTTCAGAGGTGTTAAGAGGCTTGTCCAAGTTCACCCAGATAACAATGTCTGAGTTGGGCATTGGATTTCTAGTCTTACTTTCTTCTGCTACAATGTGGGCTGAATTATTCACTAAGTCACTGAAGTCAGACAGCAAGTCTCCTAAATTAAACAAAAGAAAAACCAACAAATTGTTTTCATATTCCTTTTAACAAAATTCTTTGGGGGGAAAATGTTAATACCCTCAAATTCTGACTCTTCACCATCATTTTGACATTATTCAAAAACTTTTCTACCATCTCTTCATTATCAAATTCAAAAGGTTTTTTTTTTAAGCCCCACTTTTCTTGACTTCTTAAATGACAATGTCAAATGCTGTTCTCATCTCGAGGTAAAATCATTCTCTTAGCCTTCCTGCTTCTTTGATCACTCCTCAGTCTTTCTCCAGTTCTAAGAAGGTTCAAGATGCTTTTCTTGTTTACAAACACTCTCTCCTTTAGCCATTTTATTCACTTTCAGAGAATTAATTGTATAACTAGTTATTCTCCTGGACTTCAGAACTGCATTTCTAATTGCCTATTGAAGCCATACCTTGGATGAGCTAACAGCACTTAAAAGTTGATCTAAAAGAGAATCTAACTTTCCCTCTAAACTTACTCCCTTGGTCAAAGGGCATTGCTATTCACTCTGATAATCACAGAAAAACCCTTAAGCTCTAATGCCTTTCTTAAACATTGGCTAATTCTTTCAGGTTATTCCTCTACTCAAAATTCTTTTATAGTTTTATTAGATATGCTATAGAATTCTAAATTTCTTAGCCTATGACTTCAAGGCCTTCCAAAGCCTGGGAAAGCTTTTCTACCTTTCCAGGTTTATTTCTCACCATTTATTTTCCCCATCCAATGGTCGTTTCTTAGGAAATGGGACTACTTGCAATCTTTTATGCATCACATTACATTTTACCAACACTATGCCTTTGATCATAATATTCTCTCTCCTCCTAGAACATTCCTCATTATATTGTTTCAATGAAAATCTAATGTAATCTTCAGATTCTGATTCTAATGTTGGTTACTCATGAAGCCTCTTCTGATCTTCCCATTTGGAAATGATCTTTTCTTCTTCTCTTGTTAACTTTCCTCAAAGTATTTATTCTAATATATCAATTACTGACTACAGAATTACTACATATTTGTATACTTGTTTAAATGTCACACACAGCACGGTGGTATAATTGATGGTGCTGGGCCTGAAGTCAGGAAGACCTGATTTCAAATCCAAAGATGCTTCCTGTGTGATCCTGGACAAGTCACTTAACCTGTTTGCCTTAGTTTCCTCAGTTATAAAATAGAAATAACACCTTTCTCAGAGGGTTGCCGTGAGGATCAAATAAAGTAGTATTTTTAAAGCACTTAGCTCAGTGTATAGCACATGCTAGGTGCTATAGAAATATCCCCCAACCCTGTCCTTCCATCTCTACTCCCTCTTCCATATCCATATAGCTGGTTTGACACAAGGAAGGAGATCACGTTTTGCTTAGCAATATAGTTTGCTCAAACTATGACACTTAAACTGAAACTGTAGGTTTTTTTTTAAATTTTATTTTTAAATTAAGTTCTTAATAACATAGATAAAAATCTTTTTTGGACTATGCTAGTATTATCACCTTTCCCAAGCATAAAACAGAAAAAGACTTAAGATATTGCAAATTAAAGAATTCACTAGATTTAAGTTAATAAAATGGCTAAGAGGAACAAGTGAAGAGAAAGTTTTTAATCATGCTACCATCGAAAAAGAAAGGTGATTTGTGAAGGACAGGGTTTGAAGCATATGAAAACAAAGGCGGCAAGAGTCTGTATGTTATATGGAAGAGTCATGTGGGACCTTCCTTATGACACAGAAAAGAACCTCTAAGGTTCCTTCCTTATTGTCTCGGGAGTGCTTCTATACTAGATATCAAGAGACTGGGAATTCATGCTTCCTCCTTGTTTAAGGCATAATGTTTTCAAAGAAGGTACTACAAAATGCTAAATAATTACAAATTTTACTTACTCTGTTGGATTGCAAGAGCCAATGATTTGTCTTCAGAATGGAATTCCTCACAACAGGAGAGGTCTGGGTGAGTGTTGGGTAGAAGGTCCTGGAAGGCAGGGTCAGGGTCCGGAGACATGCAAACCTTGCAGCCAGCATGGTGTTGCAACAGGTTCACTCTTTATTTCTGAAATGCTTTTAAAAAATTGAGCTCTATTAGGTGAGTAAAACATTAAAGTAGAAAACCTCAGAAAAGTTACATTTCTAAATTTTTACTTAAAATTGTAGAGTAGGAAACAGGAAAGCTCCAGGTCTCAGTTTTCTTCCCCTTTACTATCAGATGGTGTTGGCCTCATAAACTAAATATATTAGAATGAGAATCAAGACAACTTAAATAGGAATAAGAGGAGGCTATTTACATAGGTGCGTACTATGTGCCAGGTACTGTGCTAAACACTATAAAAAATATCTGACACATAGGGGTACTTGGGCATGGGACAGTGGGAAGAGACAGAGGAAAATAAATACTAAATAACCTTTTTTCTTTCTAGGAATGCCAATAGATACATTGAGAAGGAGAAAAGAAACTGTTAAAGGTTGCAGAGAAACAATTGCTCTCATTTATTACACAAAGCCCACCATCTCCTTACCCTTCTAGCCATGTCAATCTACTAAATGCCATAGAATTTATTGTGGTACTTAATATTATACTAAAAGGCAGTCCAAGTCTGAATGTTTAATATCACACACTTAATATTGAGTAAGATTTTAGTGCTTTGTAGACAAGGATTTTATATCTTCTTTGTATAAAACCACATTATTTACCTACCTAGTCCTCGGTAGGCAAAAATTTTTTGAAATGAGTCAACAAAAGGAAATACTCAGTAAAATGAGTATATTGACTTTCATAATCAGATACATTATACTGGAAGGTAAAGGAAAAATGGTCCCTTAAACCAAAAGTTTCAGGTCCAAATGAAAATATGGATTGCTGATTCTATTTTAAAATATAGCTGTAGCGTAAGAGACTGAGGCATATAAAACATGTCTTCATAGCACAGTTTTAATTAATTTTGTTAACTGTCTTCTAAGGGGAAGGGTAACATAGGGTACTGCCTACTTTCTCTAGGAATTAAGTAATATTTGAGTTGATATTTGCTCAAGAACATGGAGTATTCATGAAGATTAATTAGAAAATATCAAATAGTAAAAATTTCGTTTAGATGTTGCAAAAACAATATAAAAACGATGAGGCCAGATTCATGCGTTAACTCATGAACTTTCACCTAATTATACAAACAATTTAAAACCTCTCTCACACCAACACAAAGTTTTGCTGGGGCCAAATTCCTATGGTGCTTCCCAATCGGCTGAAGTATATTACTGGATATCAGAGAAAATAAGGCTTGAGATGCCAATCAGCAGGACAAACTGCTGTCAGATGATTCCATTTTCTGTTCCCAGTTTCTTCCATGATCTAGTAGGAGTATACCAAGTGAGGGGGGAGGGGGCCGCCCCCCCAGTCAACCAATCCACAAGCATTTATGAAGCTCCCACTATTCGCCAGGTACAAAGCTGATCCAAGGCAGTCCCTGTCCTGGGGGAGCTTGTTAGAACACCAACCACAAAGTTCAGAGAAAGCCCCCACCAAAAGAGGTGCTCAGAGCTCTTTCGCCCAATTGCATCAGAAGCAGTTTATGTCCCCGGAAATTCAGCAACCCAGAGGTTCACGAGGCTGCTGCTGGGACAGATGAAGGCCAGGAAGTCTGGTGAATCATTCTGCCCAGGCCAGAGGTAGGGCAAACACAGGTCTCCAGACTCAGGGCAGGCAACTCGGAACGTGGAAGCATATCGGGAGGTCCCAAAGCATTTGGTGATTCACCTGCTCTCGGGCAGGTCCCGCTCCCTCTCCAGGCCTGAGCTGCCTGCTCCCACCAGGGGACCTCGAAGGTCTCGGGGCCAAACCTAACGCCCTAGAGTGTTTTCTATTGGGTCCTCCAGGAGTTTGGCAGCGCCCCGGTCTAGGTAGCCTACGGACGGCTGCCCATGGGGATGACTCAGCACATCTTTGGGGCCCGCCCCCCACTTTGGATATAGAGGCGCCCCAAGATCGGCCTCACTAGCAGTCGGACCTTAGGCCGCACGAGTTTCTCATTTCATTCTCCACTCCCCTGCCCCTCAGCCAAACCCGCGCCGGGCCTCGGTTTCTCCCTCAGCAACATGATGCTTCGATGACCTTTAGATACCACAATGCGACTTTGGAAAATCCCTTCCTCCGCCCGGGGCCTCAGTTTCCCGCTTAGATCACTACTTTGACAAAGTCGTTAACCTCCTACCCAGAACCGCAGTTTTTCCCTCGGTATAGCAAGGGGGTCGGGCTAGATGACCTCTATGCTCCTCCCCGGCCCCCCTTTTCCGGTGGAGGAGAGAGAAGAAAAGGGATGGGAGAGTGGTGACGCAGGCAGCCTCAGCCCCCAACGGTTCCCAACGGCCCCAATGGGGAGGCTAGGGTAAGGCAGGCGGAGAAGCGGAGAAGGGAGGCGGGGTAGGGGAATCAGAGGTACCTCGGCCCACCTGGTCAGCTCAGCGGTGTGTCAGCCTCCAGATCTGGTTAAAGGCGCAAATGCCGGCCCCTCCGCCCCGCCCCCCTCCTTCTCCTCCTCTTCGTCCTCCACCTCTGCCACTGCCTCCTCCTTTGCTTTCCTGTCTTCCGTGCCCGCAGCGGCGTGCGCAGCTTCTACAGGCCACGCACAGAACGAACGGTCGGAAGCAGCCAATCAGAGGAGGCCGCTGCCCGCGGAAGGGCGGGCGTAGTGGGAAGAGATAGGCGCAGCCCCTGGGAAGGCTGGCGTGATGACGCACTCAGCCGTCATAGTGGGGGGTGGAGGTGGGGCCTGGGGAAGCAGATGCGTCCTTGGTAGGCAGGGCCTGTGTAGCAGTCCAATCACGTGGCCTTCTGTTCCTCCCTCTCCCGGGCTTTCCCTTCAGTTCCAGAGAATTCCTCCAGAGTCCTTGGCCACACAGCCGTCCGAGAGATACCCAAGTTGCGTTTGAAATTTCACTTCCAGAACTTTAAACTCCCAGTTGAATGCATAAAGGAAATGTGGTGTCCTTGTGGTGCACGTTCTGTTGCACGAAACTCCTATTAAGACTTTGAGAGCTTGGAGCCAGGTTAACCTGAGTTCAAATCCAGCTCAGAAATTTATTACCTCTGATCTTGCAAGTCTTATAACGGTTTCAACATCTGTCAAATGGGGAGAACAAATAGTACCCATTATCCTGTGATATTGCAAGTTCTATAACCTCTGCTTAGTTCAGTCTCAACATCTGTAAAATGAATAAAGCACCCAACTCCTAGAGTGGTTGTGCTGATAAAATAAGTTTTACCATGCTATATAAATGCTTGCTACTGTTATTTGTAAAGTGTTAAAATGTAGAGATCCCTGGGGCTGGGTGGGCAGTAGCAGAGAAAGCCTGAAACAGTTATAGGATTATAATTTACTCCAGGGGTAATCTGGAAGGGTACTGCTGCCAACCTCTCAGTCTTCAGGGAGCCTTTTGTTCTTAAGTAGGTCTTTTGTTCAAGTAGACTTTCCATTACAGTCCAACTCCAGGAGGGGGTCATCAAAAATCCCACTTTTATCCAATCAGAAAGCCAAGTTATGATGTCAAACCTTGAGATTATATTTTCCTTATAAAACACCTGTTTATAGACCTTTGCTGAATCTCTTTTAGGGTTAGCCTGACAACCAAAGGTATTGTAATGGGGTTACAATCTGCTAAACTCTTCTTTGGAGTTAGCCTGTCTGTCTATGGTTTACTCCCATCTCATGGGGAATTTCCTTTAATGGCATCTTCCTTTTGGTTAATAGTGAGTTCCCCTGGGGAACTTGTCTTTCTCCTTAATTGTTATTTCTTAACTCTTGTGTATTTCTTGCTAACTCCTGTGTATTAATTCACATAACAAATAGCACTCCTTTGTAAAACCTGTAATGGATGCCTATGACATAATTTCTTCATATTACAAACCAATGCATTTTAATAGACTATTCTTTTTACAATCAATTGCTCTCCTGAGTCGATTTCATATTTCTCACTCCTGGTGCCTATTTTACCTCTTCATTACACAAAATAAGTAACCAGACTGCTGCTAAAGGAGTCCATGACAAAAAAAAAAGATGAAGATTCCCATATTTGGATAAAAAGTTCAAATCAGTAACTCTTTTCAAGTCTCCATTTAGGAAGAGTTTGGGATCTGTGCCTGACTGCTTTTACCTGGCATCTCTGTGGTTGAAACAAAATTCAGATTACTGGGAACTTTTGAATAATGAAGGCATTAGGGGATCCCCCGCTCTTTTCTCGAGACATCCCTTTTCACAAGCCTGTATAGATGCTGATCCTTCTTGATCTCTCCTTTCTCTGCCTCAATTCTACCTACCTTGACTTCTCAGAGATGTGATGGATCCCCAGTTTGGGGCATTTCCTCTGCTTTTAGGCTCTCAGAATTTCTCTTCAGATTGGCCTCCTCCCCATTATGGGGACAATGTCCAGTTCCATATAATAGTTTTGTGTGAAAACAGGTGTTCTGGTTTTATTTATGCCCAGTTCTAATTGATTGGCTCAATTAAGAAGGGTTCTTCCTAACAAAGATAATTACTTTTAAATCAAAGGCTTCTAATGTAGTAGATATGAGTGTTCAGAGACGACTGGGACTAATGGATAGAATTAGACACGATTTCTGAATGGTTTGTACCTATTTAAACTTTTCAGCTTGCAAGTCTTCACAAGAAACAGATGGATTCCTATCAAGTGGCTTAGGTACAGTCATAATCATAATCAGAGTTTTAAGTGGAGAAGGGAGTAATTAGTAGATAATTTAGAGGTGATTGATGGTTTGGCCTTCCCTCTTCTTAAGGTATCTTTTCTCCTCCTTTATAAAGTTACAGACTTTACTCTGGTTTAAAAAAAAAAAAAATTGAATCTTTTTCCTCTCACAGGTGATCAACAATCACAATTAGCCTAATCCTCCACTCTTATACCAGGTGAAAGAACCTGATGATGATAGGTTAGTGACATCAAATGCTGCTGATTAAGTTACCCTATCTCAGCACATTGTATGAAAAGTAAGAGACACACACAGCCTTTGTCCTGTGGGAGCTTTTGATGCAAATAAAATAATATATTACAGCAGTTAGGGTTCAATAAAATTTCTTTGGATCTAGGAGCCAGTTCCATATATATTTCTTCATGTATTTTTAAAAGAGACAAAAATAAAATGAAAAATAGTCCCTCAACTAAAAGAATTTGCATTATACTGGAAATAATAGTCTCATAAGTAAATAAATTGAAGATAATTTGAAGATAAATTATTAACCTTTACTTTTGTGTTTGTGTCCTGGACCCCTTTGGCAGTCTCTCAGTGATTTGAAATGCATAAAATAAAAACAAAGGATTACATAGAAAGCTAATTTTTTGAAATAATAATAAAATTGTTTTTTTTAAAAAAAGTTCATGCACTGCAGTTAAGAATTCCTGCTCTCAGATTCTGAGAGGTACATATGAGTAAGGGGTTCCTTAGAATTTCACCTTAACAAGAACTTTTTCTATAATCCTAGCTGCTAGTTCTTTTAAAGAAATAAAAGTTTTATTTTTCTGTTTAGGATGATCTTGACTCCAGGAAAGGTCTCTTGTATCAAAATATAACAAGTAAATTAAATAAAAGTAACAATACAAATACCTTTATGGAAAGGCATGCTACATTCCACATTTGTAACACCCCCCCCATTTTAAATTATTTATGAAAATGAACAACTCTTATTTTCTGTCCCTCTCATCTCTTATTGAAAAAAAAGAGAAAATAAAAATTTATTGTAACAAATTGTTTAGCAATTCAAAACAAATCCCCTTATTGGCTATATACACATTTCTCTTATTTTGTGCCTTAAATATACCATCACTCTTTCATGAGATATTTCATAATTGGTCCTGTGGAGTCATGGGGGTCATTATATTGATCAGAGTTCTTATAGCTCTTGAAAGCTGTTTGTCCAGATAATGTTGTTGTTATTGTAGGAATTGTTTTTGGTTTTGATCTTTTGTTCATCACTTTATAAAAAAAGTCTTCAAAATTGTTTGGTTCTTTTTTATAATGTTAGAGCATAAATTGTTCTTCTAGTTTTGCTTACTTCACTCTGTTAGTTCATATAAATTGTTTTATGTCTCTAATGAAATCATCTAATTTCTCATATTTTATAGTACAAGAGTATTCAATTTATCCAACTATTTTTAAATTTATGGGCATGACTTTAGTTTCTAATTTTTTTCTACCAATAAAAGAACTGCTATATGTGTGTGTGTGTGTGTGTGTGTGTGTGTGTGTGTGTGTATGCATAAGGCCCTTCCAAAATATTCTTTAATATCTTTTGTACATTGGCCTAGCAATAGTATGTCTGGGTCAAAGTGCATGTGCTTTGCTAAGAGCACAGTGGATAGAGCCCTGGTCCTGGAGTCAGGAAGTCCTAAATTCAAATGCAGCCTCAGTCTTGACTATGTGTGACCCTGAGCAAGTAAATTAGCCTCTATGTTTCCTCACTTACTTCCCAGGGTTGTAAAGGGCATTGCAGAGTTCTTGGTACATAATAAATACCACATAAATGTTAGCTTTTTATTATTATTTCACTGAATAGAGCATAAAGGGGAAAATAGCCCTATAATTTATTTTCTGAGAAACTGAATTTAAATTTAATCTTGAGAAGAAATATGAAATTTTAATTAGTGTCTTGAGTGACATGAATGATGAAACTATTTCTGACATGAAGAGGGGTTATCTAATATTACATTGAGGATTTATAAGAGACAAGTTATAAACTTTCTCATAGTCAAAATATAAATATAAATAGTTACTATCATTTTACTTTTGATTTCATTTGTTAATGACTACTTTTGGGAAAGGAAGTTTCTCTGTTTAGTAAATAATATTTGATGACCCAGAGCTGAGGTTCTGGTCAATTAATTAGCTAGTGAGAAAGCAGTTGTAATTTTATTAATTAGGAAGGAAATATCTCAATGTAATAAAATTAAATCTGAGAACAGGTCAAATGTCAGGCTGAGGGATGCCTCACAACTTAGTTCATCCAAATACAATATTAACTATCTAAATATTTTGCAAATACTTACTCATGTATATGTTGATCTCCCATGGAATACTAACATCCTGAGGATAAGAACTGTATAGTTTTTGACTTTGTAGTTTCAACAGCTAATACTTGATATACAAAAGCCACATAATAATGTTTATTTATTGAATGATTACACTGTAAGCATGTACAGGGAGGCCCAAGATGAAATGTTGAGTTTGTTCAAATAGTTTGTGGGCCAGACTTGGCTGAAACATAAAACATGTGAAGGGAATTAGTGAAATATCCAGAAAGTTTGGCTAGAGTCAGACTGCAGGGTTTTCAGTACTAAGCTGAGGATGAATCTTAGGTACTAGTTTCTGTCACCTAGGTCTGGTAGACAGAATGCTTTCCAGGGAAGATGCATCATGGTTTTGTGTGAGAGTGAAAGGACAACATTTTCTTTTTTGTTTCTATTTATTATCCTGATAAGGCCCAGAACTGTTTTCATCTCTTTGCCCTGAAGCAACTCTTTAAATCAGAGGCTCCTTGTGTTCGATCTTTTTCTTGGGTTGAAACAAAGCAGAGCTTATCATGCCATGAAAATCAGTTTGAAATCTTTTCCTTTAAGTACTTGTCCTTGTAGGTGTAGGTTGAATTTCACTTGTCACACTTACAGAATTTTTTTTAGCAAAAAGTAGAACCAGTCTCAGAATTAGAATGAACTGTGTTCATGAGCTACCTGGTCGGGGAAGGACTTGTTAGGTGATGGGAACATTGACCCTAGAGTCAAAACAAGCTGAGTTCAAATCCAGTCTCAGAAACTTATTAGCTGTGTGATCCTGGACCATTTAACCCTTATTAACTTCAAAACCAAACCCAAAAGAGCTACTTCTGATGCATAATAGATGTGACTCTCTTTAAACTTTTTAATGCCCCAGGTAATTGTCTAAGGCTCTAAGTTATGGCATAGTTGCCCCACTGACAGTGAAGGCTAGGAGGTTCCTACATCATACAATCATAGATATGGAGGATTTAAAAAAAAAAAAAAAGATCTGTGATCCCTGAAGCTTTTATTGACTTCCTTGATAATTGTGACCCCCTAGAATCCCTAATCAGGCAAATTTTTCATAGGATTTTGCATATTTTCTATATATTTATTGCCTTTGGCAATAACAACAAGGAGAGGGGCTTGGTTTAAGACAGTCTCAGATTCATCTTGGGGAGACAGGCTGGCCTGAAAAAAAAAAGGCTGTTAAGGTTTCTCTGCCTCTGCCCACTTTAAAACAAAGCTTAAATAGGGCTTATGTTTGGGGTTTTCCCTAATGAGGTTTTCTAGAAAAGGTGATCAGTTTGCAATATGGCATTAAATAAAGGCTAGCAATTGATTCCCCCCCCCCCACAGAAATTGATACAAAAGAATTCAGTGGCTCATATGAAGAAATATAGAAAATAAAATATATCTCAAACACACATCACTCTCATACTGGTCTAGAAAGTAAAAGACTCTTTGTAGGGGATAATCCTAAAAACCAATGAAAAGAGAATATTTAGGAGATAATTAACAATGTCAAAAGCCATGAAGAGGTTAAGGAGAATGAGGATTGAGAAGAAGCTATTAGATTTGGTAGTTGAGATTAATGCTTATTTTGGAAAGAAACAGTCTCAGTTGAATGATGAAAATCAGAAGCCGGATTGCATAGGATTTAAGAAAAAAGTGAGAAGAGAGGAAATGGAAGTACCAAGTAAAAGCTTTTTCATGTGGGCTAGTTATACAATAGTAGGAATGATAAGATTTGGTGAAGATTTTTTTTTTAAGAATTGGAGAGACCTGATGGTGTTTGTAGGAAGCAGGAAGGAATCAGTAAATACTGAAGAGCTTAGAGGATAGGAATGAATATGATAAGATCAAGGGGTTTGGTCTTGGCAAAGTTACAGTTAATTATGGTATCAGAAATAGAAGAAAAGGAGATAGTGGGGGATATCAGAGGAGTGTGAGATGAGAAGTGAAGAAGAGAAAGCTTTTAGAGAATGACCTCAATTATTTCCATGACATATGAGGCAAAGAACCTCAGCTGAAAGAATCCTTTCATTAGCATCACCTTTTCTTTCAACTTTTTCTCTTATTTCTCTCTCCTTTGTATGCTCTATGCTTTAGTCAGACAACTCTTGTCCCAAAACACATCTCTTTATTATTGTTCAGGTTGTTTAATTTAATAAATGTTTATAAAGCATCTGCCATTTGTGGGACATTGTGTTAGGTGCTAGGGATACAAAAATCAAATGAAACAGCCCCTACCTTAAAAGGATCTTACATTTTACTGAAAAGATGCATTTATTCAAACAAATGTACATTAAATAATGTAAGTTATGTTTACCATCTTTTATGCCTCCTATAATGCTCATTTTCATCTGTTGAATTTCTATTCCTCTTTTTAAACTCAATTTGAATATTGCCTCTTCTATAAAGTCTTCCCTGATTTTCAGTGACCTCCCCTCTCCTATCTCACATAACACTTGGTTTTGACCAAGGGGTCCATGTATTTGTCTTTCTAGAGCTTATCACGATAGTAAGTACTTAATAAATGTTACATCAATTCATTAATTCAAACAATATTTTAGTCAAAAGCAGAAGGCTCCAAATACATGTATATGGCATCTATACAAACACAATAGGTTCACATTATTTAAATCTAGTGCTATAGAGTATTTTGTATTTTGCTAGTGTTATTTTCTTAAACAATTCAAGTATTTCTATATCCAGTAAATCTTCAGCAGCTTAGAGCTAAACCTCATTATAGTAAGCTCCTTTGTTTACTGAGTAAAGACTAGAGTATTCCCAGATAATGCTGATTCATTGCTTTGTGCTCAAACATTTGAACCAGAGCAATTATATTAGTAACAGTGTGTTTGCTGCCCAGAGGATCATTTATCTTTGTTTCCAGTAGGTGGTGATAGCTGTGTGCAGTAAACTTTTCCCATCTTTTCCTTGTTTTGAAATAGGAAGCTAGCTTGTTTGCTTGTTGCTAGTATGTGTTTGATTCTTTTAAAAAGAGAATTTCCAAGAATCATGTTGTAGATCCTTCTCCATTTCTATCCATTATACACAGAATTTGGGATTTTTTCTGCTTATTAGATAGTTCAATAAAAAAAAAACAAAACACCTCAGGGTTTTTAGTTGCATTATCTGGAGTGGTTCTGACAATTAGGACAAGTAGAACAACTGTCTATTTTATCCAGTTAAAATCACCTAAATTTATGGCTATTCTTACTCTGACTTAAACTATGATACACTATACTACATTGTCCTATCTGTTTACTAGATTATGCTGTAGTACTGTAGTGTACTATATTATTCATATTATACTATACATGCCCTTCCTGGGCCTCTGATAGAGTTGGATTTAATGATCTATTAAGTTCTAGTTCTCAGACCTGAATTCCTTAAACTTGCCTTTCCATACCGTAAAGCAGAAGCCTCCAGCATTTCCCTTCGCAACATTTGTGTCAAAACTCAAAATGATACATTGATTTGTTTTTTTTTATTAGTGTTATCATTTTAGATTCAGCCTATAGCTTCATTAATTTAAGGAGCTTATGGTGTGGAAACTCTCTCTACTGATAGAGGTCAGTAACTCAGGGGACCTGAAGAAGTTAAAGATTTGCCCATAATCCTTAGCATGTGTCAGCATTAGGACCAACAATTTGATTTTAAGAGCCCTTCTCATAGGATCATACATAGCTCACACATTGATTTAAAGCTAGAAACAGCCTCAGACTATCTCCAGCTAATCCTAGCCTCTGATTTTATAGATAAGGAAACTGAGTTCATTATGAGTTTAAAGTTACACAATAGAAAGCACCAGAAGTGGGATTTGAATTTACATCTTCTGAGTAAACTCTACTATCTTTCCTTCAGTACTATAAATATTATTAATAATATGAATTATGCAACATGAATGCTTACAAAATAGCATCCAACCAGGTTTTAAATGTGTTTTCCTTATGCCATCTTTTCAAGTTAGCATAGGTGCCTGAGGCCTAAGAGAAATCAGGCTGCAGGCTTAATGAGAAAATTAATATCTTGAACTTCTTAACGTTGATTTTTATTGCTTTCATGGGGATTTTGAATGTATAGGATTATATGCTTATTATCTTAGCCGGTAGTGAGAGAGAAGTGGTGGCGGTGGTGGTGGGGAGCAAGAATGGGTTCGAAGAAAAAGATGGAATAGTATTGAATTGCACATATTTGGGGTGCTGATTAAAATTTTGACAGGCATAATGATTTTGAAAATGACCTTTGTGTCTTGGTTACAGCTTTAATATATTCGCTGGTGTGTTAATGGAAGGATCCTGTGATTTCAAGGACCATTAGGAGATGCCCTCAGAATAGATTGCTTAAGTATCTTTCAGTCTAACACAACCAAGAATTTTGCCACAAACATCTCCACACAGGTTTTAAAACTGCTTACTCAGCATGCTCATGCTGAGAACTGGCTTCTTAAGCATTTATGACACTCTTCCAGAATGCACATATTACCCAGGATTGTAGTCATTTTCCCAAAAGGATGCTACATGAAATATATTCTCTTTATTGAGTACTCTTCCTTGCCAGCTGCCCTAAACACAACAATTAAAAGATAAAAACAGCACCCTGAAAAAACCCATTTAGCTCAATATATTGAGGAAGAAGTAGCAACAATAAACTCATAATTTCATTAACAAATAGGGCGATTATGAAGTTTGAAATTTAAGCTCATAAGTTTGCATTCCTGGAACCTTCTTGCAAAGAGTGACAACTTTATCAGCTGTTCACATGACTGTGTTCATCAGCAGAAAAAAAAATAAATGAGTTTGTGCTTAATACAATTTCTCCTTGGAGTGAGCTTGTGTTGAAGTTTTTTAAATTAGATCTGAGGCAAAAATCTGAATGCTCTATAGCTCTGCTTCCTGCTTAGCATTCCACACACCTCTCCTGGCATATTGCATAGGACTTGAAGGCTTATCTATTGCTGCTATTTATGTAAGGAATATCTCTTTAATCAGAGACTTCTCCTTTCCAGCTTTTAATAATAAATATTGTAACAGAGACATTTGGAAATAGTGCTATTGCCTGGAGCACCATGAACATAGTTCAGTAAAGATTTTAACACACCTAAAAAGTTCAAGATTTTTAAGACTCTGTCTAGCAATTAAAGAGAGTCAGTGTAACATTTAAATATAACTTTTCTAGTTACATAATTCATACCATGTTTTCATTTTGGAGGTAAATGTTTCAAAACATTTTTTTCTGTTTGAAAATATATATGTAAATTTGATTGCAGCTCTTCTACATTTTAGTAGATGGTTTTATCAGTTGCTATGGCCAAAGTCATTCATTGTTTGATGGCCAAATTTCTAGTAAAGATCCATTCAGAACTAAGTTAGTTTTGGTCCTTGGATCAGAGACATAATTTTTTTTTTTATTGAAAATTGTTCCAGCTTGCTAGGACCTCTTAGAATTTGCCACTTACTGGCACAGTTACCAAGAACTCTGTGCCAGCAGTAACAACAAGTACTTATTAAAGCTTATTATGTGCCAGGCTGGGCTCTGAGCCTTTGCTGGATATAATTAAGGTAAACTAGAGTTCCTGACTTCAAGGAGCTAACATTCTAATGAGGGAGACAGTAAGCAAACAACTAAGTAAATGCAAAATATATTAAATGTAAATGGGAGATGTTATTAGGGAGAAGGCACCAGTAGAGGCAGTTTTGGCCATAAAGAAACACCAAAATAAAATTCACTGGAAGAAGGATAAATATCAAAACAAAATGATACCTTACAATCCTGTAAGGCAGAATGAAGGTACTCAATGAGGGATCATGATTTTAAAGTCGAGAAACACAAGAACAGGAGGTTATGCTGGTCAGTGTTTAACAAGAATCTCTCTGAAAAATAAAATGGAAGTATGACTCATTTTAAATTTTAATCTGAATTAACATTTCTCCGTCACTTTCCTAAGTCTAGAAAGTCAACAAAATAGCCAAACTCTAATATGTAGCATTTGCTGGTTTCTGAGGTGTATATATGCACACAGAGAATTTTAAAACTGGCTTTTGTGAACTGTTTCAGTTTCTTCTGTTACATCCTAGGAAACATGACCAGAAAGGGAATAAAGACTAGCCATAAAAGTTTCTCCACAAAATGGAAGCCCCAGGAAGAACCCTCCAACAAGAGAAGGGGGTGGGCCTTGCATAAATATATTCAAGGGTAAGAAGGCCTTGGGGGTAGTTGAATGTACTAAAGTCAAGAAGGCCCCAGATTCTGAGGGAAGTTCAAGTTTGAAGCAGAAGCAGATGCATGGTTTTGAAGTCCAGAAAATTAAAAACAGGATCAGGAGAAAGATACAATTGATACAGGGAATATGGATCATGAAGGGGTATGCTGATTTGGAAAGTTATAGATGGTGAATGGAGTGAAAATGGTTTTGGTTGGTAAAACTTTTCTAGTAGCAGTTTGGTTTGGATTACAGAACTGAAAAGGGGAAAAAGATCCATATGTAGTGATAGGGCAGATGGCAGGGTTCAGTGGTCTGTTGGGAGAAAGGACAGATGGCAAGAAAATGGCTTGAGTGGAATTTTAATATCTAATTTAGTTAATTTTAATAACAAATTCTGTTTTTCTTTTCTTTTTTTAAGGGTTTGGGATCAGTAAAGACCACTTGAAAACATGATTTTAGTCAGTTTTATGACACAAGAAAAAAAAGATTTTTAAAAGATTAAAAATAGAGTGATATAAGAAATTAAAAGAACATAGGATAGTTTACCTCTCAGACCTGTGGAGAAAGAAGGGATTTGTGTCCAAAGAAGAACTGGAACTCTTAATTGAACACCAGATAGATAATTTTGATTATGTTAAGTTAAAAAGTTTTTGTACAAACCTAATGCAGACAAGATTAGGAGGGAAGCAATAAATTGGGAAATCATCTTTACATTTAAGGGTTCTGATAAAAGCCTCATTTCTAAAATATATAAAGAATTGACTCATATTTATAAGAATTCAAGCCACTAGGGGCAGCTAGGTGGCGCAGTGGTTAGAGCACTAGCTCTGAAGTCAGGAGGACCTGAGTTCAAATCTGGTCTCAGATCCGTTCTAGCTGTGTGACCCTGGGCAAGTCACTTAACCCCAATTGCCTAAGCAAAAAAAAAAAAAAAAAAAATTCAAGTCACTCTCCAATGGATAAATGGTCAAAGGAATATGAACAGACAATTCTCAGATGATGAAATTAAAACTATTTCTAATCATATGAAAAGGTGCTCCAAATCACTATTGATCAGAGAAATGCAAATTAAGACAATTCTGAGGTACCACTACATACCTGTCAGATTGGCTAAGATGACAAGAAAAGATAATGACGAATGTTGGAGGGGATGTGGGAAAACTGGGACACTGATACATTGTTGGTGGAACTGTGAATGAATCTAACCATTCTGGAGAGCAATTTGGAACTATGCTCAAAAAGTTATAAAACTGTGCATACCCTTTGACCCAGCAGTGTTTCTATTGGACTTATATCCCAAAGAGATCTTAAAAGAAGGAAAGGGACCCACATGTGCAAGAATGTTTGTGGCAGCCCTTTTTGTAGGGGCTAGAAACTGGAAACTGAATGGATGCCCATCAATTGGAGAGTGGCTGAATAAATTATGGTATATGAATGTTATAGAATATTATTGCTCTGTAAGAAATGACCAACAGGAGGATTTCAGAGAGGATTGGAGAGATTTGCATGAACTGATGCTGAGCAAAGTGAGCAGAACCAGGAGATAATTATACACGGCAACAAGACTATATGATGATCAATTCTGATGGACATGGTTCTCTTCAACAATGAAATGTTTCAAACCAGTTCTAATTGTTCAATGATGAAGAAAGCCATATACATCCAGAGAGAGGCCTGTAGGATCTGAGTGTGAACCACAACATAGCATTTTCATGCTCTCTCTATTGACGTTTGCTTGCATTATGTTTTTCTTAGGTTTTTTTTTTCCCTTGTATAACCGATTTTTCTTGTACAGCAAGATAACTGTATAAATATGTATATACATATTCGATGGCAAGTATTTTAACATCATTTACATGTATTAGGCTTTCTGCCATCTAGGGGAGGGGGTGAGGGGAAGGAGGGAAAAATTTTGTAATAGAAAGCTTTGCAAGGGTTAATGTTGAAAAATTACCCATGCATATGTTTTGCAAATAAAAAGTTTTTTTTTTAAAAAAAGATTAAAAATAACATTTCTTTCTAAAAAAAAATTGGTAGGACATTGGTAGGACCCAGAGAGAGGACTGCGGGAACTGAGTGTGGATCATAACATAATATTTTTACTCTTTTTGTTGTTCATTTGCATTTTTATTCATTTTCTTTCCTTTTTGATCTAATCTTTCTTGTGCAGAAAGAGAATTGTACAAATATGTTTACATATATTGAATTTACCATATATTTTAACATGTTAAAAAGAAAAATTATCAAGGAAATTTAATTCCCCCCCCCAAAAAATAAAATATATTGATAGGCAACTGTAGTAAAAATTAGGTACTAACACAGAAATTAAAGCTTAAAGTTTACCAGTTTGCTCTTAACCCAAACCATTTAGAAAACCACTTGAGTTCTTTGTTGTTGTTCAGTCATTTCTTGTCAAATGACCTGGAATGGCTTGCCATATCTTTTCCAGCTCATTTTACAGTTGAGGAAACTGAGGCAGGCAGGGTTAAGTAACACCCAGGGCCAGACAGCTAATAAGTATTGAAAGTCAGATTTGAATTCAGGAAGAATCTTCCTGACTCCAGGCCCAGCTCTCTATCCATTGGTACACTTATTCACTCCAATTTGAATTCTCCTTGTTGACAGTTTTAGAATTCTTTTGCTAGGAGAGACTTCATTAAGGTCATTTTTGTCTGTCACAGCACTCCAGCTTCCTTAGATAGAGTGTTTACCTCAGAATCAAGAAGATCTGGATTCACATCTTGCTTCTGGCTGTGGATGAATTCCTGTCTCAGAGGTTCTGTCTCTATAGGCATTTTCTTTTCTCCTTTCCCTTGTGAATTCCAAAGTGTCTGGCAAGAACTCATCAGCTTTCAAGGAGAAAGTTTCTAGCTGATCTGCAGTTCTTTTCTCCTTATTTAAAATTGCTTGGCTTTTCCTAGTCATTTTCTACAACCCCCATTAGTTAGCTCTTTTCTTCCTTTTGTCTCCTAAAGGTTAGGGCCACCTTCCTCCCTTTCTTTCTCAAATATTCCTAATCCTCTATATTTGACAATGATATCTCTTTGTTGCTCTCTTTATCTTGCTCTCAAATTTACTCTTTTTGCTAGGATTGGCTTGAGAAAAAGCAGACAAAACATTTAAAGTTTGCCCAGAACTTCCTTCTGCTTTCCCTTTTCAGAAGTTCTTTCTTCCTTCTTGGCTCATCTTTCTATCCTGTGCCCCATCTCTGCTAATTTCTGCTAAGGTATTAATGCTTGAATTATTATTCCAGTGCTTTTCCGTTTTTAATTATTTCCTACTTATACTATACATTGCTTCCTTTTTATGTATTTGTTTGCATGAACATTAGATTATAAACTCTTGAGAACTGGAACTATCTTTTGTTGAGGGAGGAGACACCCTAACAGCATTTGGGGGGCCCCAGGTCAGTGTTTCAAGTCTTGTGAAAAAACTTGCAGTCCCAGTCTCTGAGTTAAGATTTGGCAAAAGAGGGTTTATTGATACCGAAGGGTTCTCAGTGGGCTAAGATTCTGATTAGGAAAGTAGCAGGGAATTAAGAGACAGGGTTTAATTTTATTTAGTCTCCTGTAGCCCAAAGCCGGGGATCGATCTCCAGATGAATTAAGGGTGGAAGGTGGTTTTAGAGAGTAATTTCCAGATGAATAAAATTTCCAGATGAACGGTGGTAAAGAGTAATCTCTGGGTGAATTAAGGGTGGTGATTATCTCGGGAGTTTTGAGAGGCTAGAAACTAGAATGATTTCCAGGTGAATTAAAGGTGGGAATTATTTTAGGAGTTTCCCAAGGTGGTGGTGGTGAACCAGAACCAGAAGATTCAGGGTTTTCTGACCCAGGCTTCCCACAAAGATCAGGGGACCAAAGAGTCCTATTACATCATCTTTTGCCTCTTTTTTTAACCATAATTTTTTAGCACAGTGCCTGGTATTAGTAGTTATTTAATAAATGTTTATTGATTTATAGAGGTCCTTTCCAGAAACCCAACAACCATCAAAATAGGAAGGAATTGGCAGAAGTCAACCCCATGAAGTTGTAATAAGATTACCAGAAGTGGCAAATATGTGGGAGAACAATAGATTTAGGAGAGCATAAGTGTAAAAGATTATTATAAAAATAGTATAATAGAGATTCAGCTTATGGCATAAAGAAATTGTCAAAGATCCATGACAGATTATAAAGATTTGCTCTTTACTTACATGAATAGCATATGGACTCAAACCAATTGGGACTAAGCAAGGCAGAATCATAGGTTCTTTGAGCAACTAACTAGGGAAAAGACAAGTTCCCTAGTGAATTTACAATTAATCTCAAGGAAGACGCCATAAAAAGGAAGAGGGCACGAGCTGGGAGTATGCCATTGAGTGGTGGGCTATATCCATAGGGAAATTTAGCAGACTAACTCCAAAAAGGGGTTAGCAGGGGAAGGGGATTACACCATTGACTGGCAAGCCAACCCTAAAAGGGGTTTAGAATCCTAAAAAGAGTTAGATAACAAAGAGAAAATGGTACCCTTAAAAAGGAATTTGTCAAGACCTACAGTAAAAGCAAATCTTTTTATTGGGGAAATATAACCTGGAGGTTTCTAGAGACCACCACAGGAGATGGGATTGTAATCCAAAATCCACTTGAACAAAGGCCTACTTAAAAACAAAAGACCCAGACTGAGATGGTCCCCTCTTGTGCCCTTTCCTGCTTGCCTCAGGGAGTTTTATAATCCTATCAGTGTTCCAGGCTTTCTCTACTAATACCATCTAACTACCTAGGACTTCATCACTCCAACCTCTGACCGATAATTTTCCTTAAATTAGGAAAGCTTAATTCAGTTTTTCCCTTAAAGCAGATGTTGGTGAGGCATTTTAATTTTATTTCCATGTTCCATGTAATATTGGGAACCTTTTTAAAAATTTTATTTTCTCAATAGTAATAATTTTTAAAAATTAGAATGCTGTGATTCAACTACTTTTCCTATTGCAACCTTTTCCTAGCAATAAAATTATCAACCCCCTGTGAGTGTATTTAAAAAAAAAAAGCTAGATTGGGCTCATTTTATGTATGCCAGCTGTTTGTTCACTTTGACATTCACTCTGCCTTTTACAATTTGATTTGTATGGAATGGGATAGAAACTAGCAGAGACAATCACTTTGTAAATATTTGTGAACTTAGCCTTGAGGAGAATTCATTCATTTTCATAAGGGCCGATTTTGTCCTGCCGGCTGCCCAGTACACTCTCGCCAGTACTATTACTCATTAGATTTAAGATTATTTAATGACCCGTAATAGGAAAAGATAGTCCCTTGTCATTTTGCCTCAGATAAGTGTCCAATTAATCAAGTTCCTTGAAATGTTGACCTATTAGAGGCTCTGCAAACACCCATGGATAGGGCCTATATATTCTGTACTATCCATGGATTAGAGCATTTCCATGGTAGACCTCACATCTTGAGGAACAAAAATAACCAATCACCAAACATTTATTAGTACCTACTTTGTGCCAGGTACCATAGCAGGTACTGCAGATACAAAAACAAAGCAGGAATGTTTAGGTAATGGAGCTGATATAATATGGGGTTTGGATGGATGGGAGTGGAAATACACAAATAAAGAATAGAGATAGGAACTGGTCTTATTTCACTGGAGTGGGGAATTCCTAAGTGAGAAAACACCTTTTACTAGTATAATTTGATAGTTCTCTAAAACCATAAGACAAAGCCATTTAAACTATCTAAGAATAATTACAAATGGAGTGACTTACACAGGGTCACACAGCTAGTATGTGACAGAGTTGAGACTTAAACCCAGGTCTTCTTGGGTTGGAGGCCAGTTTTTTTATCCATTATTGATAGGAGGGGCCATGCTGGTATCAGCCCTGGTCTCAGTCTTATCAAGTCACAGCCACTGGGGCTGTATATATCTATGGCAGGCAGGCATCTGGTGAAGTTTCAAGAGCCCCTGAAAAACTACTTGAAATGGATAAATCCATAGTATTCAGGACCATACTTATACACTTCAGGTTATGTTTTAGGCATAAAGCTATAATTAAATTGACATTAAAATTGAGTGACTTGCTTTTGACTTGCTAGTAAAATATTCAGGCTTTATTCAATAGTGTAAAGTATGCATGGGATCCTTGATCCATTGGAAATCAGAATCCAGCAGTAGTATTCCAAACCTTATTTGTCAAACCTATTAATCCCTTAGTACTTCTGTAATCTTTATTTTAGAGAATCTCACCCTCCCATAACTTGCCCTAATTAGAGATTTTAGTGGATCATTCTCAGGACTTCACAGTGAAAACATGAACATCCTTCCCAGTTGGGAAACTTCACTATCGAGGCCACCTTCTTCCTCAATGGATTTAGAACTGGAAAAGACCTTAGTCCAATTCCATCACTTAACAGATGAAGAAACCAAGACCCGAAGAAATAAAGTGACTTGCTTAAAAAATCATTCAGCTGTAGTCCTCAGTCTCCAAATACATTGTTCTATCCATAGTGTCATGTAATCTACACTATCTGATATAGAGGAAAAGGCTCTGGATTGGGAATCGGGAGCAGAGCTATGATCAGTACTAAAGATAGGTTTACCTAAGGGCAGACACTTATCCAAAGTAGGGAAATTTTCCTCAAGGTAAAAAAACTTCATTAACCTTTGATTCCACTAAGTATCCTAAGAAGGTTAGGGTAGAGTTTCCTGCCCAAGTGCAAGCCAGAGTAGATTCTCAGTTGAATTTCTGCTCAAATGATCAAATGAGATATTTGTAAAGCTCTCAGCACAGTGCCTGGATCATAATAGGTACTTGATAAATGCTTTCCCCCCCAGCCTCTTCCTGATTTGGCTCCTGAGGTTATTGGGGTGAAGAAAGAATGAAAGGAAAGAAAAGGGGGTAAAGCTATAGCTGGTAGTCCAGAACTTTGGACCTGCTTAGGGGTAGAGTTGGGTGGTTCCCTCAGTACCAATAGAAACAGCCCTTCCGGGGCTGCCACTGACACATTCTGCCTTGGAATAGGGGTGGCCCAGTTTGGGAACCAGTGGCAGGCTGCTCAGTAGTACCCCCTCAACCTAAATGAGCTTCTGGAGATTGGGGAGGATTCTTTGGGGGAACAATAGTATTGACCTTTTTCTAGGCTCAGGAAGTGTAGATGAGTCTAATGTGTGTATATGTGGGAGTACCAGGTTGAAAATTTGTTAGGCTGCCCTGTGAGCTGAGAAAGTTCTTTCAGTGGGCATGGCATGATAGCCTCCCAGCCCTAGGCGTTCTCAGCTATTTTAGCAGGTCTGGGGAGCAGCAGGAGGAAGCTAGTATCTCAGTTGTAAGGACTTTTCTTTCCTTTAGTTATATTTTCCCAACTCCTGAAGCTTTCTTAAGTATTGTCAGAAAGACACCTTCCTTTGTGCTCAGCTGCTTGTCTTAAAGAGAATAAGGGGGTAATGGTAAGGGCAGGGGTTGCAAATTTCAGGAACAAGGCTGAGAGAAAAAGAGCACCTGACTGGAAGTCAGGAGAACTAGGTTAGGTTTGTGCTTCTTAAAGTAATTCTAGGTTTGTTTTCTCCTCTGTAGAGAAAATAGATTGAGAAAGATGTGTTCTAAATACTCTTAGATAAACTTTAACAAATCTTTATTTCATTAAATATTTTCTAATTACATGAAAAAATTTAACATTCATTTTAAAATTCTGAGTTCTAAATTCTCTTCCTTCCACCTGCCCCTCTCCCACTCCTTAAATAAAGCAAATGATGTATTGATTACACATGTGAAGTCATACAAAACATTTCCATCTTAGCCACAATGCAAAAGTAAAACACATATACAAATAAGAAAAATAAAGTTTAAAAATTATGCTTCAATTTGCACTCAGAGTTCATCATTTCTCTTTTTGGAGGTTGATAGCATTTTTTATCATGTCCTTTGGAATTGTTTTGGATCATTGTCTTGATCAGAATAGTTCTCTTTCACAACTGATCATTCTTACAAAATTGCTGTTACTGTATACAGTGTTCTTGTGGTTCTATTCACTTCCATTTGTATTGTTCATATAGGTCTTTAGAGGGTTTTCTGAAACCACCTTGTTCATTTCTTAGAAAATCATCCCAAAATGAAATGAATGCAGAGCAGTAAAAATGAAGGATATCTTAAAGTAACTTTAGCAGATCTCAGAAAAGAAAGGGCCTCCTGGCCTGAGTTTGGACTGAGTAAAATATAGATACCTTCATGATGACTCCACTAAATCATCATTTCTTATAGGACAATAGTATTCCATTGCAACCTTGTACCACAATTTGTTCAGCCATTCTCCAATTGATGGGCATCTCCTCAATTTCTAATTCTTTACCACCCCAAAAAGAGCTTCTATAAATATTTTTGTAAGAATAGCTCCTATTTTTACTTTGATCTCTTTGGAATATAGATCTAATAATTGTATTTCTGGGTCAAAAGGTATGGACTGTTTTACAGCCCTTTGGGTATAATTCTAATTGTTCTTCAGAAGGGCTGGACTAGTTCATAACTCCACTAATAGTTTATTAGTGTCTAAATTTTTGCACATCCCCTCTAGCATTTGTTGTGTTTAACTAATTTGAGAGATCTGAGGTGGTATCTCAGAGTTGAAACAAGATTTTTTTTTTGAGAGGATTTGACTGACTTTAAGCTTTCTTTATCTGCTTCCCCAAAAGTATTTATCTATGGGGACTCCATACCTCCCCCATACTTCCCTCCCAACATAGTAATCAGATTTCTTAAATGCCAAGTGTGGACAAAACAACTGATTTTAGTACCTATTATGAAGAAAAACTAATTAAATTAGGAAGTTACTTACTGACTTGCTCCCAAAGGGATGTGCAACTTGTATAGTAGCAATGGGGTATTTGTCCATAGATACTGGTATTTCTCTATCTCTATGGTCATTGTGTTCAGTGATATAGCCACCTTCTCAAATCCAAGATCATTCCAATATTTTGATGAGACTTTAGAACAGTACTTTAGTGGGGAATAGGCAAAATGGAGTATGTTATACTCTAAAAATATACTTTATCCTCCCTAGTAGTGTTTCAGCTAACCCAGCATACTTGTTTAAAAAAATCTCACACACTAGGGAAATTTTGCAACTAATATTCTTTCCTTCACTGATACAGAATAACCTGTGGGTATTTAATGTAGTTCATAAGTTAGTTTGGTTGGATTAAGCATGGTGCTTGTGGGGCCAAAATTGCAGATTTGGTTGCTGAGTAGGTCTGTCAGTTTTAACAGTTATAGACTCCAATCCATATCCAAATAAGCTGCCTTGCAAATGCTTATCTTTGTACACAAAATGAATCAGGAGAAAAAGAGCACAGCAGGAATTCATTCTACTCATGGGAAAACAATTAAAAGCCTAAGGCCTACACAAAATACATCCATTGCATCATTATTATATAACATATCTCTATGCTAGAGGTTGTTTTCCTCAGTAAAGTAAGCTGTTCCAGGTTTTACCATCTGAGAAGGAAAATATTTACTTCTACAATATCTCTGAAACAGGAAAAATTAAGTCAGCATATAAATCATTAATCACTGAGTTAAAAAAGTGGAAGATTTTTCTCTGACTACCAAAAAACATATATATAAAAAGGCATATGTTCTTGTATACATTTTATTTATAAGATAATGAAAGCTTTTCTAGAATAGGGGTCCTTTTGGGGTTGGTATTACATATGTCAGTCAGAGGAGAAAGTACTTTCTTTAAACATTTCAAGCACAGCCACAGACAAGATACAATACATACTGTACATGATGTAGAAGTCATAAGCAAAATTGAATAGAGAGAGAGATTTGAAAAATCAAGACATTTTTTCCCCTAACAGTCTTGCTTCTTATATTCTGGCTATATATTTATTTTAAAAAAGTACTGTCTTTATAAATACAAGAGAAGAAAGATATGACTCATTTCAGTGAGTCATATATAACTCAAACCACATCCCACAACAAATAGCTGGGTCAGAAGCTCGATAAAGAAACCAACTTCAAAGTGGACATCCTACAGTTTCACATCAAGGGACAGTCTGTCCAGGGAAAAGGGGCTGGCTTTGGAGTCAGAGGATCTGGTTTGACTTTGGTCCCTACTAGTGCATGGACACATGCTTTTTCACATTTCCAGATCTCAGTTTCTTCATCTGTAAAATGAGAAGTTTGGTCTAGCTGACCCCTAATATTCCTTCTCTTCCCTTCTATGTTTTTATATTTGTTAGCATCACAGACACTGTCAGGGATGTGGGGTGGAGCTGCACCACTGGTTTACCCATTATGGCAATTCATAGATTCAGAACTGGAAGGTACCTTAATGTCTATCTGGTCCAGCCTCCTGGATAAAGATACTCAGTTTTAAAGAGAAATCATGCTTTCCTAAGGTTACAGATATAAAATTTAAATCAATTTTTCAAATGTTTAAATATCAATATTTTCCTGAAGACCTATATATGTACATATACATACCCATATATACATACATATGTACATGTGTGTTTGTGTTTATATCTCACCAGAATAGGTCCTTATTTAATAGCGTTGTCTATTTAAAAAAAATCATTATTATTGGAGGGTAGCAACGATTTAATTAAAAAAATTCTCATTGTTCTTATTGCCATATATACGTTTTTATCAATAAATTTTCTTTCCTGTTTGCTGTCAATGCTAATATGAAAATGAAACTGTATTAGTTGAGCATATATGGGTAATAGAGCATGCTAGCTGGCAAGGAAAAACTATCTCGGGATTAATTAAAAATTTGCCATGGGTAATGCACAAGGAGAATAATTACTCTGAAAATGATTAAGAGCTGACCGTACTTTCATTCATTCATTCAGCAAACATTTGAGTGTCTGCCATGTTGTGATAGTCTTTGCTAGGTGGTAGAGGAGATGCAGAGATAAATAAGAGAATCCCCATCTTTGAATCATTTCAGTAATGTATTATATTATTGTGTTAGAAAGTAGAGAGAAATATTGTCAAATGCATTTTTTCCTTTTTAAAAAATATATTTATATATATTTAAAAATATATATATTAAAAAAATATATATTCCTACATATGTATATATATGTAGGAAATTTTGGGAGAGGGGGAGAAACACTCTCCATAGATACAGATTAGTAGTTATTTATAACTTTTGGTTGAGAGAGCCTGTGGACTTTGAGATTAAGTTACTTGGACCCATACTCATGTAGCTAATTTGTATTAGAGGCAAGACTTGAATCCAGGTCTTCTCCACTTCAAGTCTTTGCTGTCCATCTCATATATTGCTAAGATATCCATGATATTGTCTTATCACATTTATTAGGTTGTCAAGCCAGAGCTCTAGGGTAAGTACCATGTCTTTTGTGCCTTTGCAGGACTTTCAAACAAAGCCTATTACTATTCTTGGCATATTGGAAGCACTCAATAAACAATATAGTATCATATATAAGATGAACATTTTCAGAATTTGCAGAAATGAATCTGAATAAACAAAGTGAATTGGATATTCCAGCATTGTTTGGTGAATATAATCAAGAAAGAGAGCCAGTCTGCAGAATTTTTAATAAAAACAAGCAAACAAACTCCACCAGCCTCTTTTGTTTAAATGGAGGATTTTGTATCCTGAGCCAGCCAGAGAGTCACTTCATCCTTCCATTTCATTTTGCTTTCATAAAGAACTTGAAATTAAATGAGACAAAGCACAATTAAAAAAAAACTGTCTATTGAATAATAGTCCTGGGAATGAATTGATGTACTTGTCTTGTCCATTTTTCATGGTTTTAAGAAACATGAATTTCATTCAGATTTTGAAATTAATAGTGTAGATTAGCATATTTAGTAAGGTCCATATACCTTGTTTTACTTGAAATGGGTTGGATTACAAATTACCAAAGTTTTCAATTTTCTATCTAATCTTTGTATCTCCCCCTTAAGTATATACTGTGTAACTTTCTGGGCTTGGGTTGTGAGTTTTTTCCCATGGAAAGATTCAAGTAAAGTTTAAATTACAATTAATTGAAAGAGACTGAGGAGAGAGAGATAAATTTAATTAGTTTACTTGCCAAGTGGTATATGTTAATCTTATTCTGTACACTAGGGATATAACATATCTTAAGGTAAGGTGCATGCCTAACCTTCTATTTAAACATACAGGGTTTGCTTCACTCTCCCAGGCATTCACTGTCTAGACAGAGAAGAAAATCCAATCCTTTTAAAATTATAATGTTGTATTTAAAAATGTGTATATTGCCTGTCTTCTGAGGAACTCTAAGAACTTCACAAACAGTTGACACTTATTAACACTTGATTATTCAGTCGCTGATTATCCATTTGATGGATTATCCAGACCCTTGATATTTTTTCATTTTTGTTCTGCTCTAATTCTGCCCTTAAGTCTTTTTATTTTTCACTACTTTTAATACTTGTTCCAAGGAGCAGGGAAGGAAAGAAGAGACTGTAAAATGTATGTTAATAGACTTTCTGTGGGTAGGGAGAAGTGGATTAAAACTAGGACAGGGCAATAGGGATTTTGTCACTAGGATGCTGACATTTAGAGAGTACTGATAGCTTTTTGAAGCAGATGGACTGAAACAGAAACAACCAATCTTAGTGCCCAGGTAGTAAGAATAACTGGTTAAAATGAGAAACTACCAGCTCTTCCACAGCTGTGATATTATTAGTTGTGGTGGACTTCTCAGGTTCTTTGGTTCATTTGTTGTTGCTGTCCAGTCATTTCAGTTATGTCTCCAGCTCATTTTACAGATGAGGAAACTGAGGGAACCAGGGTAAAATGACTTGCCCAGGGTCACACAGCTAATAAGTATTTGAATTTGGGAAGATAAATTTTCCTGACTCCAGGCCTGGGTCTCTATTCACTGTGTCACTTAGGTACCCTCTTTGATTCATTCCTGCTCCTAAAATTCCAAATGACTTAGTCTTTAAAAATTGATTTCATAGCATATTTTCTGCCACTTGAACTAGGTTTAAATTTGCTAGTTATGGCTTCAAGGAAGAGAAAGCTATTTTTAGTACTTTAGAGAAAGCATTATTGCTTGGGAGTGGGAACAACTCATTCTCGTTCCAGGGTTTTATTTTCTTCATCTCAAAAATGAAAGGGTTAAGTCTTAAAGGGTTAAGATTAAGACTTAACCCTTTCATTTTTGAGATGAAGAAAATAAAACCTCTAGCTCTAATTCCTATTATAGCATGTGGTTTCTACAAGGGCACACAATCACAGAGACAGTATTTGTATTCAGGTATTTTTTGATGACAAAAACAATGTTAAACTATATTTAAATTTATCCTTTTTCTTTTTTTTTTTTCAGCTCTCTTCTATAATTGGGTTCTCTGCCAGAAGCCTCTCTATCTAGTTCAGCTTTCATATATCTGCCAAAGTGACTTTCCTAACGTGCAGGTCTGGTAAAGGTGCTTCCCTATTCAACAAACACCAGTGGCTACCTATTATCATAATCTAAACTTCTCTGACATTTAAAGCTCTTTACAAGCTTTCCTTATCCTGCCTTTCCAGCATAATTATATCTGATTCCTCTGCACAACTCTGTAGTCCAACCATATTGATCATTTTGCTAATTCTCAAACACCTAACACTACATCTTTTACCTCTGTGTCTTTGTGCTGGCTGTCTCCCCCCCCTTTTTGCCTCTTGGAATCCTTGTTTTCCTTTGTCTATCAATCACTGTTGCTAGTTTCTTTCAAGTATCTCACCTTCTTCTGCAAGAATATTTTTCTGGGTCCCTCTGCCTATCTCCAGTACTTTCCAAACTGACAGTACTTTTTGCCTACTCAGTATAGGATATGGTTTATATTTAGATTAGTGTAGTAATAATAATTGAGATAACTCTTTTCATCTTCCATAGAATGTAGTTTATGTTTCTATAGTATACTTCTAATGTGTTATTTTTATTATAACTGTGCATGTATAATGTTCCCTTACTGAACTGTAGGGGAAACTATAAACTCCAAAAAGGCATCTAGATGTTTATCTCATCCAGTATGAAGTATAGCACACAATAGATGCTTGATAAATATTTGATGAATTCATTGAATTTTTGCTTTAAGATTTACAAGTTGCTTTCTTTACAACAGCCTTGTGAAACAGGCTGTATGAGTATTACTATTTTGGGAAACTAAGATTAAGAACACAGTGCCTGGCATGTAGGAAATGCTTGTTGACTGATTGATTGAAATAGATAGCAAATATCAAAGCCAGAGCTCAGTTCCAGTTTTTCTGACTATAGTGTACTATTCCATTAACCAAATCAGGATTGAACCTGAAATGATTTAAGACAGCTTATGGTACATTCCCTTCTGTAGAGTATTATGGATTATGCCAAATACTATTGGATATAATTTATACATTTACAATGGGAAAAGGGCAGAGCTACTTGTTTAAATTTTGAAAATCAGTAACATATTTGAAAAACTCATTTATAATTGACTTTGCAATTTTATGCACACACACATGTTCATGAGCATATATATAAACACATATACATTCATGCCCCACATAGATTTACATTCTTTACTCGTGATACATAGTTTATATTTATTGAACACACAATGATTGGAAGGGAAGAAGGCAGAAATGAAGAGACAGATCAAAATTTGTTAGGTAGCAGAAAGTCAATTTGTAATTTCCAACTCACAAAATGGATGAAACATTACAGAGTATTGACTGCATTAATTTAATCTGCTTAAAATAGTGGCTTCAGTATAGTTTCTCAAATTGCTGTTTATAATTTTAATTAGCTTCTGCACACAGGTCAGCAGTCCTCTGTTCTCTTTGATATTCATTATGCTTTGATTTAAAATTATCCCTTTCCACCTGGATGGAAGGATATTTTCTTCTTGGGAGGTTTATTAGCAATTACATATGTAAATGTATTCATACTTTCTTTTGGTACATTCTCCTGGGAAGAATTACACAAGAAATTATTAATGTACATGAAAACAACAGTTAAAAATCCCAGAGGATAACTGAGGTGTGGAATATTTCTACATATTTTAAAACTTCTAACAATATTGCTTATAGGGGTAGGTGAAGATAGGGCTAGCAGGAGGGAATCTTCAAATAACCACATACTCTATTGAAATGTTTTTTAATGATATTAATTAATTTACTTTACTTGTATTCATTAAAGTAAAATTTGTTTACTTTACTGATTATCAAATGGCAAATGGAGGTCTTGATCCATAGCATTTTCATCAAGAAGAATAAAATGATCATGAGACTATATATCAGATGGGGATTATTATATCAGTCAGCTTTTATAAAAGCTCTCTGTACAGTTTGTATTTTTCATTTTTTTCCCAGTCGAGCCATATTTTCATGATCACTTAAACCTTATGCATCTAGTTTAATCAATTGTCCTACTGATCTTTTATCAACAGCATCTTCATCAGCACCATCAAAAATAATCAGTAATGATAATGCCATCAGCATTCAGCCACCATTAAACAAACATAATTATCATAATACAAATGGGTTTGCTAGAAATGTGTTGGCTACTTGATAGAATTAGATCCTATTCCTGTCTTTTGGAGTCAGTTTCTTTTTGATTCCATCCCTGAGAATGTTCACTAAGAAACAGGTGAGAACTTGCCTGTCATCCTTTTCTACAGTCTTAATCTGTGAATATTATAGAATTGTCTGTAGCATGCCTAAAAAATGGTTGTATATTTTGATGCAAGCAAAATGTACCTTAGACTCTTTTTGGAAGTAAGATCTTTTCTATGTTGTTACAAAGCCAAGAGAAGAACTGAGGTGATAAAACACCCCTTTGTTTAATCCTTTATAAGATCTTAGGGAAGAGCAGTATGTTCTTTGGGCCGTGACAGATTATGCCTTCTCACTAAAATGAGGACCTCTCACAGGATATTTAATACTTTCACTGGGATAGCATGTAGAGTTTTGGGAGTGGTGGTAGAAATGTAGTCTTGGGATTTTATTATTCTTATATTATTGCTCTGCTTTCTTTATCTTTGAGGGTCTGTGAAGATAATATGCTCCCTTCTGCTGAAACTAATTCTAGATGGATTTTTGAGATCCCTTAATAGAAAAAGAAATATGCAGTGTCCATGCTTTTAGTTTTTGATGTTTCCTGAGGAGAAGAGATGTTTAAGAACTTTAGCTTAGAACAAGTTAATTCAGGAACCATGGTTGTTCAACTATGGATTTATCTTAGGATACTGAAAATTAAAAGACAATACTTTTAGTCCTTACACAACCAAAAAGATTAAGCTAAATGTTGAATTAGCAAGAATTATTAGTTAAAGAAGGAAGCAACCAGATGCCCATCACCAATACTATCTCTTACTCTTCTGGCCTCCTCAGTGGCATTAGAAGTAGTGTTTCATGATACTTGTCAAAGAATGTAGTGTGTTACTTATCCTAAGTACCAAAATTGGTACTTACAGCTTAGGAGTAATATCAGGGCAAATTGTTACAAATTGTATAAGTTCAAGTTAGAAAATCACAATCAGAAGGAGTTCAAGTTGTCATATTGACTAAACCAAGGGAAATAGTACTTGAGATTCACCAATCAAGAAGGAATTCAGTACTAGAATCAAGGAACAAAAAACAATGAAGTAGGAATGCAGAACCTGGGTCAATGAAAGAGTTTAGTGTATTTGCCATCAAGTTTAGGTCTGGGAACTGGTAGAACTAGAAACATGAAGAACTTGGGACACAGATACCTAAGGTTCGAAACAGAATGAGGAATAGTACCGCATAGTCTAATAACAGGCAATGGCTAGCATTTATATAATGACAGCCACGTGGCACAGTACATAGAAAATAGGCCTGGAATCAGGAACCCTTAGGCACTTATTAGCTGTATGACCCCAGGCAACTCATTTAACTTTGTTTTACCTTAGTTTCCTCGTCTGTAAAAATGAGCTAGAGAAAGAAATGGCAAACCACTCCAGTGTCTTTGCCAAGAAAACCCCAAATGGGGTCATGGAGAATTGGACACAACTGAAATGACTCAACAACAACAAAAACATTTATAGTATTTTTAAGTTTTTAAAGGACTTTACAAATATTATTTCATTTGATCTTCACAAAGGTGAAAGGAGGTGAGTACTATTATTTACGATTACAGATGAGGAAAATGAGACAGAGATTAAGTGACTTGCCCAGAGTCAAATAGTTAGTAAGTGTCTGAGAGAAGATTTGAATTCAAGTCTCCTGGATTCCAAGTGCAATTCTCTATCCACTTAACCACTTAACTGTCTTGGTCAGTCTATGGAAGCTTCCCGGTGAATTCCAGCCGTAAAGGAAGACAAGGATTCTAAGAGAGAAATGAAGAGAGGGGGCTTTACAGATACAAAGAATAGCACATATTCTTGGGCTTAGTTTTAAGCAAGAAATCCAATTAAAATCATAATTGTCTAAACATGGGAAATAGTTTGACTTCTTGACAGAGAAATACCACAAATAATGGATACCAGAAATAAGACATAATAAGCATGTTTCCTCCTAATTTCACTTGCTAACTGCATACATGATCTTCTGGGTGGCTCATGGATAATTGCACCTTTTTAAATGACTCTTCTTTTTCCTAGTTAGGACTCAAAGGTTTTTCTTAGTGAATTGTTCAGTTGCAGAACACTTTGACTAGAGGTGAAAGAATAATGCCCGGGGGAGCAGGGATAATTGTATTAAGTGTACCCTAACTCTGTGAAAGTTCTTTGTGGGTAGAGTCGAAGCTTCTCCATAGCAGAACAAAGAGCTGTGGCTTGGACTTCAGAAAAAACAAAACAAAACAACAACAACAACCAAAAAAACCCCCAAAATGTCTAGTCCTGTCTGATCTTGATTAGCTTTGGGATTCTAGACAAATGACTAAACTTCTGCTAGAGCCAGGACAGTTTTGTTTCAAGGAGATGTTAGGATAAATCTGACACTTTGGGGTCACATTCCTAATTTAAAAAAATAGACATCAACAGGGACAACTAGGGCATTATTTGTTTTTTTTAAAAATCACTTGGAACCAGTGTCATAGATAACAGATTAGATGGACCATAAATCTTTGATATGAGATCTAACCTGATTCCCCTCCCCTAATCAAATTGTTAGAGCTCAAGGGGAATTCCAAAAATGTTGGGGTCCTAGACCAGTGTTGCAAGGTGTCTCAAAAGAATTTGCAGGTTTGGACCCATCTCCAAGGTAAGGAGCAAAGTTTATTATAATTGTAACACCAGTTAAAGCAAATTAGCAAAGAATCAGGAACAGAAAGATAAATTTATGGGAAAAAGAGAAACCAGGTGCTTCATGCCACTGATATGATAATTTTATGGCTTAGAGGTGGAGTTGAGGAGTGGTTCGAGTCTGATTTTGTGTGCAGATGCAGTACACATAGTTTTCTGGACAGAATTGGGGGAGGGGAGAGGGAGAGGACTTTCAGGAAGTATGTTTTCAGTCCCAAAAGTTTTTAGTCATTAGGTCAAGTGGCAGACATTCTGTGTCTGTCTCAATTTTAAGTACCTCATTATGATTACTCATTAGTTCCAGAAACCCATTATCTCTGACCAACAGGCCGTTATCTGACAGCTAGCACTATCTGTGGCCTTAGCATCCTGATCAGATTAAAAATATATTATTTTTAACTAGATTCCCCCCCAAGGCTAGATTGCAGTAAGAGTTATTGCTACATCTTCCCTGGGAGCTGCACCACATCAATATAGTACTTTGTGTCAAGAAATGTAATACTACATATGTACATGTCGTTTCACATTTTGGATATAAGATCTTTGAATGAAGGGACTGTTTTTACATTTTTCTTTGTATGCCTGAAGCCTGAACATAGTACCTGTTTTCATAGTATCTAGTATGTTTAATACATGCCTGATGATTGATGTTAATTCTTTTGAATTACCTCACAAGCCTCAATAAAATATGAGATTAAATGTCCTTGGGGCTCTAAATGGAATTTATATCAATACAAAATAATGACATCTGCCTTATTTAGATTAAATCAGTTGAGAAGACTGGGGCTAATCAATGTAGAATCATATAATCTTGGTATTTCAGTGCTTCATTTTGTCAATAAGAGAATTAGAGCCTCAGGTTATCTTCTATTCTAAACAAATAAGACAAGATATGGCATTTAATATTTCCAGGCAATCCATATAAGGCTTAGAGATATTTTTAAGGGGTAAATGTATGGAATACTGGGCCACAATGAACCAGAGTAGATGGAGATATTTCAAAGCATAAGGAAGTCCTAGCAAATGAAGGTGAATGAATGCAACTCGGATAGCATTCTTCTAGTGATTTAACCCTATTTCATCTCAGTAGAATGTCCTTGAAACCCTGGTTTTAAATGCTCAGCACCATTTGCCTATTAAATGCTTAAATGACCATAAAAAATACACAATTGGTATCTCGAGTCCCATATAAAGCTGTTACCCTAGGTACCCCATTTTTCTGATAGTGTTTTGAGATAAATTGCAGAGAACTATTTAGGATGAAAATTGGTGATGTTACTGGCTTCAAATTATGCAATGTCAAATTGTCAAAATGCTTTAAGATAAAGAAAAATATCTTTTGTTTATCAACCTGTGAAAAATTTTATATGGAGTCAGAAGAAGAGGAGTAGGGTCAGAATCCATGATGTGAACTCTAATTTTTCTTTTTTATAATATCTCTGGAGCACAGTTAATGTAAGTAGGTGGCTCATTGTCTCAGTCATGGCTGTTTTCATGATCAAATTGAGAAAAGGGATAAACTTGATAAATCTCCTTGAAAAATAGTTCATTAAGGACTCTTCAATGTTTCAGAAGACAGAGAGAATATCAAAGCTAATTGCAATGATCCACAAAAGCTATGGGAGTTTTAGCAATACAATATAGGACAAACAAATAGAATTTGAAATGTAAGTAGTCTTATTTTCTAATAAAACAAGTATGAACAGGCTAGTAATTTAAGGTCCAACACCAACTCTTGCTTTTTTTTTTTTTTAATATGGTGCAGAAAGTAATTAGAGAAATGTATAATTGGAAAAAAAGGATGATCCAGGACATGTAACAACAGCAAAGAATGATTGTTGAACAGCCCTGTCCTACTTTTAACTCATAAAATGTTATGAGATCCAGATTCCCAAACTTTTTGGTCTCAGGGACCCTTTATATTTAAAAATTATTGAAGACCTTCCAAGCTTTTGTTTATGTGTGTTATATCTATCTATATTTACTGAATTGTACTTACTGAATATCTATTCATTAATTTACTGAAATTAAAAATCCTATTATTATTATGAAAATAATTTTGATGCAGTGGACATGCTGATAGGGCCTTGGGAACCATCAGGGATCCCTGGACCATATTTTGAGAAGTGCCGGTCTGGAGGAAGTCTGCTAGAATGTTGGGTGGGCCACCCATTACTGAATGATTTAAAGGAGGACATAGATAAGAAGGCGAGAGTTAGCAGGCATAGGCAGGATGAATGATTCATTTGCAATCATTATCACTAGAGGGAGGAAGCATCCTCAGGAAAGCTCAAGTTCAGCATTGGTTTCAAACACTTACTAGCTATATAACTGTGGGGAAGTCATTTAACCTCTATCTACCTCAATTTCTTTATTTAATGGGGAAAATAAAAAATAATACCTACATTCCAGGACTGTTGTAAGGATCAAATCAAATAATATTTATAAACCACTTTGCAAACACTAAAATGCTATATAAATGCTAGATATTGTTGGTAATTATGATGATAATGATATTTTCTCTTTAAAATTAATATACATTTATTTTCTCTCCCTTCCATCTTCCCCAATGCAAAAAGAAGACCCTTTGGAAAAAATATAGTCATAAAACTTCAAAAACCTCAAAAAAAGAAGAATATTAAGCACATATTTTACTGACCATAATGAACTAAAAATTATATATTCAATAAGGTATCATTGAAGACAAGCATTTAATTTTCAAGGTAGTTAAGAAATAAACTTGTGGGTCATAAAAAATCATCCATGAGAAAAATGACTAACCAATAAATATTCCACAGATGAAATCCTGAGGAAAGGTAGGTTTTGCCTTCCATCAATTTTAGCTCAAAGAAACAGACAAAATATTTGGAGAATGATAGTCAAGGTACTATATTGCCCAGGCCTTGATGCTTATAATTCCTTTAGGTGAATCAACTCTATTGAGGTCCAAGGTGGAAGTTTTCCCAAAAGACTTTTTTCTAGTAGGTAATGAACTCTTAGAATTTTTTAAAATTAAGAATTTCCAGGTATTCCAACAATTATTTTCAGTATTCTGGGAACTAACATTACCTTTACTTGAAAAGAAAAAATGAAAATACTCTGGAAAAAAAAGACCAAAAAATTCCAGAAGAATTTATTAAGCATCTGTTATAGGTAGAATGTTCTGCTAAGTATTGAAGGAGAGATAATTTTAGATATGACATAGTCCATGACCTCATGCTGTTTAATCTAGGAAAGAGTTATGTCACGTACTTAGATTAATATAAATCACAATATCACATCATAAGTGTGTTAGAGACAGATAAGTCATACAATGGTTAGAGCATTGGCCCTGGAGTCAGGAAAGTCTGCTTTTAAATCCTGACAAAGATATTTACTGGCTGTGCTACCCTGGACAAATCACTTAAACTCTTTGTGTTCCACTTTCCTTATGTGTCCTATGCATATAATAATTTGAAACAACCTCTTGTTGTTTGTGAGGCTGAAATGAGATAATATCTGTAAACCTTATGATGCTATATAAATGCTAGCTATTATTAGTTAATTCTTATTAATAGAGAAGAATAAAACAAAGTGCTATGTTATATCTGAGAGAGGAAAGGAAATGAAATGGTTCATGGAGAAGGTGACTTTGAGAGGGCTTTAAAAGAAGGTTGGAATTTAGCAGATGAAGACAGAGTTAGAAGCATTGCAAACATGTCAGTCAAAAATCCTAATTATTAAGCACTGCCAGGCACTGTGCTAAGTGCTCAGGATACAATAAGGGGCAGTCCCTGTCCTCAAGGAGCTCACAGTCTAAGGTGGGGAAACTACATGTAAATGACTAGATATATACAAAGGATAAACAGAATAATTGGAAGGTAATAAGTGGAAGGAGTTATTAGGAAAGAGGGGACAGGAAAAGTGACCTGCAGAAAGTGGGATTTGAGTTGGGTCTAGAAGGGACTAGGGAAACCCAGAAGCAAAGGTGAAGAGGGAGGGCATTCTAGGTGTGAATAATAGAGCGGCAAACTTGGAGCCAAGAAATGGAAGAGCACTTAGGCAGTGTAGACAGGGTGAGCTAGATTTGGAGCTATGAAAGCATAGGGTATGTTCAAGGGACAGAGAGCAGTCTAGTCTGAACAGGACCAATATCAGAAGAGAGAAATCTGGAAGGAACAATCATTAGTATATATTAAAATATATTATATATATCTATTATTTATATAAATTTATACTTTATTATATCTCCCAATGCTAATATGATTAGTGCTATGCAGTTTGATAAAGTTTTCTTGTCAAGTAATACAGATTTTTTTTTGTAATAACAATTTCTGTCTTTATTTGTTGGGAAAGCCCTGGCATAGAGGAGATGCTTACATCATTGGGGAATCATTTTTTACAATGTTTCCCCTGCCATCATAGCATTATAGGTCACTTCATTTCTTCCCAGAAGGACAATATAATTGGGAATATCTCAAGATCGCCAAATGACTATCAGAATGCCCATATAATTACTCAAGGGAAATTGTTTTAAAGATTGAGAGTGATGGCTAATTGAATTAGCAAATTTATGCTTGGTTCAACTGTGTGCTAGTCCTATTTCAAGTCAAAATAAAGTAGTTCAGGATATCATACCTGTGCTGTAGACATCTTTCCTCGAGTTACTGATGGCCAAATTTTGATTTCTCAGCATGACAGATCTTTTCAGGTCTCTAGGGAAGCTTTCTAATTTGGATCATGAATGAGGTCAAATACCACAAAAGTCTCTCAACTTCCTTTTTAAAAATTTTTTTATTAATACTTTTTATTTGCAAAACATATGTATGGGTAATTCTTCAACACTAACCCTTACAAATCTTTCTGTTACAAAATTTTCCCCCCTACTCCCCACCCTTCCCCTAGATGGCAGGATATCCACTACATGTTAATTATGTTAAAATACTTAAGAAATCGAATATATGTATACTTATTTCCACACATCATTTAAGAAAGAATAATCAGATAAAGGAAATACAATGCAAGCAAACATCAATAGAGAGCATGAAAATGTTATGTTGTGGTCCACATTTCACATTCCTCTTTCTGGGTGTATATGGCTTTCTTCACTGAACAATTGGAACTGGTTTGAAGCATTTCATTGTTGAAGAGAGTCTTGTCCATCAGAATTGATCATCATATAGTATTGTTGTTACCATGAAAAATGATCTCCTGGTTCTGCTCACTTCACTCAGCATCAGTTCATGCAAGTCTCTCCAGGCCTCTCTGAAATCGTCCTGTTGGTCGTTTCTCACAGAACAATAATATTCAATCACATTCATATACCATAATTTATTCAGCCTTTCTCCAATTGATGGGCATCCATTCAGTTTCCAGTTTCTAGCCACTACAAAAAGAGCTGCCACAAACATTCTTGCACATGGGGGTCCTTTCCTTCCTTTAAGATTTCTTTGGGATATAAGCCCAATAGAAACACTGCTGGGTCAAAGGGTATGCAGTTTGATAACTTTTTGAGTATAGCTCCAAATTACTCTCCAGAATGGTTGGATCTGTTCACAGTTCCACCAACAATGCATCAGTGTCCCACATCCCCTCCAACATTCGTCATTATCCTTTCCTGTCATTTTAGCTAATCTGACAGGTGTGTAGTGGTACCTCAGAGTTGTCTTAATTTGCATTTCTCTGATCAATAGTGATTTGGAGCACCTTTTCATATGACTATAAATAGTTTTAATTTCATCATCTGAAAATTGTCTGTTCATATCCTTTGACCATTTGTCAACTGGAGAATGGCTTGAATTCTTATAAATATGAGACAATTCTCTATGTATCTTAGAGATGAGTCTCTCAACTTCCAATTGATAATTGTAGATTATTCCAAAATGACAAGTTTTTTTTTAATTTAGGGAAATATGCAAAGGCTGTCATGCTTTTGGTTTTGCTGCTAAATGATGGAGGGGAGTTATAATCCATTTTAGTTAATTTACTACAACATAAAAGGATGAGTTAAGAACATACTTGTTAAATTAAAAATCACAACATTCTATAGCAGTTGGGGAGAGCATCTAACCACAAAATAAGCAGCAAATGGATATGTTCTTAAAGATTGTTCCCACTGGGAAAAGATGACTGTGCGTGTTGGAAATGTTTCCAGCTGCAAAATAGAGAGCTATTGAGGCTTTAGGTGATTACTTCTATGAAAGCTTCTTAGAAGCTTTTTGTATTTGCTTGTCTTAGTTGCCCTATTTTTCGTTGTTCATTCATTCAGTCATCTGTTACCCTTCTTGACCCCATGAATGATACTGTCCATGAGGTTTTTTGGCAAAGATATCAAAGTGCTTTGCTGCTTCTTTCTCCAGTGGATTAAGGCAAATAGAGTTTAAAGGATTTGCCGATGGTGTCTGAGGTCATATTTGAACCTGGGGCTTCCTGAACTCCAGACCTAGTGCTGTATCCACTGAGTCATCTAGCTGCCTCTTCTGGAATTAAGGTAGATCTCCCTGAATATCCCACATACCCAACTCTTCCCTATTGCTTTAAGAAGCTGCAGGATGGCCAGTGGCTACACGCTGGTAAAACCATCTCAATAGGAGGGCTAAACCATGTTGAGGGTAACCCACAGGCTCAAACCTGCAGGAGAATCAGGTATGAAATGGGGGGATGAGAACAATTTGTCCAATGTCATAAAAGTAGTGGAAGGAGTCATTGTGGAGTCCTTAGAGCTTGGCTAGACATTGAAGACTCCCAGGTCATCCACATCATTCCAAGCCATCAGCAGCCTTTAATGACTTTAATGACTGGAAGATAGAGTGAAGCTGATGACTTTGTGCAAGTCTGCCTCACTTAAATCCAATTTACTCCCAAGATAGGACATCACCTGTGCTGTCATTGTTCCTCTTCGAAAAAAGGGCAGACAACTGATATTATTTAGCTTAATTTATGGATATATGTAGATGGTGTTGTATATATAGTTATATTTATGCCTATATATGTAAGCATCAGTGTGTTGAAATATTTAAATGGATCTGTTAGCTTTCTGAAGTGGAGATGCATTTAACCATGTAGGTAAAAACTCCTGATGTTTGCCTATTCTCTAAGAACATCGTATACTATTTCATAAATTTGCTGAAGTTGTCCACTTGGCATGCTGGTGCCTTCCTCAGTTCTCTTGAGATCATGAATATACCAATGGAGCATGAAGACTAACAGTTATCCTCTTTTGACGTGATCAATCCATCATTTTTTTCTTTTCTTTTATTCATACATTTTGATCATCTATTCTGTTTTTCTGTCATAATTCCTGATTTATAGTATGTTATAGCCTACTTTGTGCATTTCCATTAACCTGTATGTGATACTAATTTTCAAGTCTTCATGACCATAGTGTTCCATGTCTCTTGATCATACACAATACTGGAAGAATATTGGTGGACATTGGCTTTGTTTCAGGGAGAAATTTAAAGTGATTAAAAGAATTTTGTAATCTCAAAAAATGTAATCCAGTCTGCTTTTTGTCTTTTGTTCATTTCTAGGCTTTCCCATATCATACCTGCACCAGTATCTGTATCTGCATCTGTACTAGTACCTGTATCTATGGCCATCTGATTCTGTATCTGTTTATATCTCGATCTCTGCCACTATCATCTATCTGTCCATCCATATATCATCCATAGTTCTCACAGTATCTCTGTCTTTGTTTTGCTTTCTCTATTTCTGCTTCTCTGTTTCCCTCTGCCCCTCTGTCTCTCTCTGTTGCTGTCTCTCTGTTTCTGTCTCTATGTCTGTCTGCCTATATCTCTCTGTCTCTGTCTGTCTCTCTGTCTTATCTCTCTCTGAATCTATAAAACTATTAAGAGAAAGCACTGTGGCATAGTGCATAGGGAATTGGACTTAAAGGCAGGAAGTCCTGAATTTCAGTCCTGCCAGGTGCAAACTGACTGTGTGATTCTGTTCAAGTCATATAAATTTTTGGTACTCTAGATAACTCTCAAGACCACACATTGCAGAGAAAGTGCTGATTTACATTGGTAAGAGTTTCCTTGCCTAGAAATTTTACTTTATTCCTCCTTTACCCTTATTATTAAGATCAAAAAAGAGGGAGAAAGAAAAAAATCCCATGAAATGAATGAACATAATAAACAAAATTCTAATGTTATATGCTATGTTCCACATTCATGGTTCTTCCATCTGTGCTAATAAGCAGGAGAAAATGCCATCTTATAGATTGTCTTTAGGGTCAAGCTTCATCATTATCATTTTGCTGCATCATTTCTATAGTTTTGTTGTTGCTCTATTTAATTACAATGTCATAGAATTTATGTATATTGTTTTCCTGAGTTTACTTACTTTGTTTTGCTCAGTTCATACAAGTCTTTCCGTGCCTCTCTATTCATCATTTGTTATAACTTAGTTATATTCCACTACATTTCTTTATCACAACTTATTTAATCATTCCTCGATGGATAGACATTTATTTTTTTTCCAGTTCTTGGAAATCACAAAAGTGCTGCTGTATTTCCATATATGTGGGGCTTTCTTTTTGTCACTGAGATCCTTTGGGAAAATGCCTAACATAGAATCTTTGGGTGGAAGGCCATGGGATGTTTAAGTTATTTATTTTGCATAATTCTAAATTAATCACAACTTTGGCGTATGTTCAGTTGCATCATTCCTTTATTGTTTGACTTTTAAACAAATCATCCACTAAAGTCCTACTTTAAACATCATTGTAGTATTGAAGTGACCTGAGGTTCTAAAGGCAGTGTTAATCTAGGGCAACTTCTGATAGCTCTAACACAGGTTGACTCAGGAAGGTCTTATTATGTGACATATCAGATCTGATCCTAAGAAGAAGAGCAGCAGAAAGTTGGCCACCAGAAGACTTTTTTTTTTTTTTTGGCCTTGGCAACTCATGAGAACTTTTTAAAAATTTGCGTCAAATTACAATAATAATACTCATAAAATAATGACTGTTTCAAACTTCAGTATATGTAAACACTCTATATACCCAGAAAAGAAAATTTGTGAAAGAATACACCAAATTATCGATGTTTCAACTTATTTTTGGAATGAATGAATGAAAAAGTATTTGTTAAATGCTTACTATGTGCAAAGTACTGGAAATATAGCTAAAAAATCAAGATACGTCCTTCTTTCAATAAACTCACATTCTGATCTAAACAACATATAGAAAGTTTCAATTACAAGATAGAAAGGTCCCATGGTGTTATGGATGCAGTAGCAAAACAAGTAGTAATGGTAAACAAATGCTAATACATAATCTTTAACATAATTTCTATTGATAAGACCATGAATTCCTGATTTTGAATTATTTGATAGTATCAAGGACTTTGATGGCAAGAAATCATGAGTCTTCAGCCATGATGGTTACAGCATCTGAAAAAGCAGTTGTCAGGAAGCCCCTTCTTGGGGCTTTCTAGTTTTGAGGGCTGAGCTAGAAGAATATTTAGTAGTCTTAGGGAGTGCTTCTAGGGCTCTTAGGTTTATTCTTCCATTGGTGGCAGTTGATGAGGAAAGTATGTTTTTAATCCCATAGTAATTGATTTCATCAGTGATCATCATGGAGCCTGAGATAGAATCCCAGGCAGTGCTATAATTCAATCTCTTGAATTCAGTTCCATGGGCTATCTCTATTGATTTTTTTTTTTGCTTTTTGCTGAGGCAATTGGGGTTAAGTGACTTGCCCAGGGTCACACAGCGAGGGAATGTTAAGTGTCTGAGACCAGATTTGAACTCAGGTCCTCCTGACTTCAGGGCTGGTGCTCTAACCACTGCACCACCTAGCTGCCCCATCAATATTGATTTTTAAGGGGAGTAAGTGGCTAATATGGTGGTGATGGTTTTGACTTTCATTGGCACATGCTGCTCCCATTCCACCCTTAGGGATGCCTTTCTGTTTCAGCTAAGCTGACTTGCTTGACACAGGTGGTAATTGCTCAACAGTAAATGGAGGTGGATATCCTGGCTATCCCCAGATGATGGCTGCTGGGGCTGGACTGGTCTGAGGGCCATTATTATTTTCAAGACTCTTGGATTCAGAGTCCTTGGTTACATCTATCTAGGTCTCATGGGAAATAGTGCCAGTTTTTGGATTTTCATGGAATAACCACTTTCTGTTTGATTGATTGCTAAGATCACAAGTCAAGCTGCAGAGGATTTTGAAGAGTGAAATAAGAGAAAGTGAAGGCACCTAGTGCAGATAGCTTTCTAGAGCTTTCGTTCTTCCACATGAACTTTGATTTTGTCTTCTTTTATAAAGCAGCACCTTGTTATTTTAAATGTTATAGCACCAAATCTATTGTTATATTGAAATACACCACACTATCTTTACATCCTTATTCTAGGTATTACTCTATTCCATGCAATCAATAATTCAGCCATAGAAGACACTATTGTGTTACCAATAGACCCCAAACTTTCTTGCTTATGAGCTTTTGTTTAGGCTGTTTCCTGCATGTAGTCCCCTTCTTATTTTCCTCCACCTTCCTCTTTCTTTTCCTGTTCAAACTACTAAGCTTTTTAAAATATTCACTCAAATGTCATTTTCTCTAGGTTGCCTTTCATGACCTCTCCATTTGGTAATGATCTTCCCTTTCAGGACTCATATATTACATTTTTGGAGTATCTCTTTACTGTACATATTATATAGTATTATGTGTTATAGATATCTATGTTGGTCTAATATTTCCATTCTAGAGGGCAAGGAGTAAGACATATCTAAATTCTATCTTCTCCTAGTCTAATACTTGTGGTAGGTGCTTAATGTAAAATATTACATTGAATTAAAAAAATGTCTTTGATTAAAACACAATATAGGTAAAATAGAAAAATGAATCTTGAAAACTAGAATAAGAAAAAGAGTGAACAAGGTATAAAAATATAGAAACTTTCAATTACAAGATAGAAAGGTCCCATGGTATTATGGATGCAGTGGCAAAACAAGTGGTAATGGTAAACAATGGTAATAAATAATTTTTAACATAATTTCTATTGATAAGATCATGAGTTCCTGATTTTGAGTTTTTTGATAGTGTCAAGGACTTTGATGGCAAGAAATCATGCATCTTCAGCCATAATGGCTACAGCATCTGCAAAAGCAGATATATATTTTTGTATGTTATTCTTTTCTTTTTCTATATATGGAGCAGGCAGGTTTTTTTTCTTTCTATACAAAAAAGTAATACTAAGAAATAAAGAATCATAGCATGATTACAATCAGAGAGGCTAGTACTCAAGTTTCATTGGGTTTTTTTGCAATAGGCCTGATCATTAGTTTTTTCCCCCCATTTCACCTTCACTAAAGTGAATGAAATGAAAGTCTAATGAAAGTTAAGTGAACTTTTTTCTGTGACTTCTTTTTGAGTGACCCTTTCTCTCTCAAAAAGTCTGCTACTGTTCTTGTTGCTTCTGTTGTGATTATGGCTGAAACTGCTCCCTGCAGTTTGGTACCCATGTTGGGGAGAAGACATCAGCTACTGTTTGAGATCTCATAAGACCTTGTATCTGGGGAAGAAGACACAAACAGTAGGCAGCCCTATCTCAAACACAAACATTATAGTTTAGGGGACCATGAGGTTTAAATCCAGTGTGTATGGGGAAGGGGCATCTCTTCCTCCCTTCATATTGACTCTTCCTCCAATGCTTCAAGATCTGTCCTCATACTTTAGTATTCTTAATGCTTGGTGACAAATTAAAATTTGTCTTATGATTCTCTTATTATATCATCTATTCATTCATTTAGCCCTGATACCATCTGCATTTCAAAAAATTAATCATATTAAAATAGAAAAAAAGTATCTCAGGAAATTTGTATAATACTTGAAAACTCCTGACTCTTGACAAAGTTTCAGACATGCTAAAGTTTATATTTTCTTACTAGACTCAGGGTACACCCAACTACCCATATTTCTTTATCTTGCTCCTGGAGTTGTGAACACTTATTTTCATACTGTATCAGGGGTATAGTAGTACCAGGTCTAACTGGCCCCCGAGAGCCAATTGTTAAATTTTCAGTGTGAATATTTACCTCTCATAAATTAGCAAATGCTACAAATTAGGGTTTGAGTTATCATTTTGTTGAATGTTTAGATTTAAGAAAGTCAGAGACAGTGTTAATGATATAGATTAAACTTAAAAGTTTAATGTCCTGTGTACATTTTATTTCCCAGCAAGTTGGTTGTTAAACATTTGCCAGCACATTGCTCATATATATATATATATATATAATTTTTTTTGCAAGGTATGAAAAACACTGGACATGTCATGAAAAAAGTCTCCTGTTGCCTTTTAGCTCCTCGATACTGAGGAAACTTCCTGACTGTAATAACAAATTGTATTCTAAAAACATAGAAGCAGAGCAGTATCCAAAGTCAGCCCTAAAATGGAGACCTAAATGATATATGGTCTTGAAACATTTCTGTCTCACTATAGCTCCCTTACCTCAAGCTGAATGGAACAAATAACCTTCAAACCAAACAGATGTTAAGATTTTCTTGGATGATTTTTTTCTCTCCTTTCCCCTCTTTCCCCCTTTTCTTCTTCCTTCTGTATCAGAGAGAAACCTTCAAATCCAAGGACTGTTTACTGGCAATATGAAGGAAGGTCTTTGTTAGCTGTAAATGCCATCTCCCCTAGCTGGAATTTTGCAAAGATTTTAGCTTTCAGTTAGGGATTGTGTTCATGTACTTACATATTCATCTTTTAGCTGATATTATTGGGAGTGCCTTTCTCCAGAGCTCTTGTCTATGAGTCAGTAATTGATAAAGATCTTGCTTGAACTTTGAGTAGATATGAATGTTTCTTTGTAAAACAATTTTTTTTTGAGAGACGTTTGGGGTTAAGTCACTTGCCGGGATCACACAACTAGTAAGTGTTAAGTGTCTGAAATTAGATTTGAACTCAGGTTCTCCTGATTCCAGGGTCAGGGCTCTATCCACTGCAACATCTAGCTGCTCCAAAACAATTAAAGAAACCCAATTTTATTTAAAATTTTGAGTTCCAAATTCTATTCCTTTCTTCTCTCCTCCCTCCCTCAGATGGTAAGGAATCAGATGTACTTATACATGTGCAGTTATGTAAAACATTTCCATATTAGTAATTTTATGCAAGAAGACTCAAGAGAAAAAAAATGAAATAAAAAGTGAAAAAAAGCATGCTTCAATCTATAATCAGACCATATCACTTCTTTCTCTGGAGGTGGGTAAATATTTCATTATTAGTCCTGTGGGATTGTCTTGGATCAATGTAGTGCTGTGAATAGCTAAGTCATTAACAGTTTTTTATTAAATAATATTCCTGTTCTCTTCACTTTACTATGAATCACTTTTGCATTCCTGGTATAAATCTTACCTGGCTATCATGTGATACTGTCATTTTCCCCAATATAACCTTCTTTTTGTTAGTCCCCTATCTCCCTTATATTATCCTGGCATCTTTTTACTTCTTTAGAGGATTTTTATATCCAACTGAGTGTGTTTATTATTCCTTCTTTGAACCAATTTTGATGAGAGTAAAGTTTAAGCTTTGTCTGCCTCCCCCTATCTTTACCTCCATTATAGCTCTTCATGCCTCTTTTATATGGGATTTGTCCTATTCAATTGTTCCAGTTCAATTTTCTTTCCCATCCCTTTATTTATTTTTTTTCTGTGTCCTTGTGTTATGTTGCTGAAATCTCTTTGCTAATATTTTATTTAAATTTTTTTTGCATCATTATTCATTTGGGAAATTGGCCTATAATTTTCTTTCTATGTTTTGATTCTTCCTAGTTTGGTATTAGTAGCATATTTGTACTTTAAAAGGAATTTAGCAATATTCTTTCTTCCTCTATTTTCCCAAATATTTTATATATTATTGGGATTGTTCTTTAAATGTAGAATTTGCTTATGAATTCATCTGGTCCTGGTGATTTTTTCTTAGAAAGTATGTTGATGGCTCATTCAATTTCTTTTTCTTAGATTGGATTATTTAAGTATTTTATTTCTTCTGTTAAACTGGAGTATAATTTTTTTTATATAATTATCCACGTATTGACATAAATTTGGGCAAAATTGCTCCCAATAATTGTTTTAATTTCTTCTTGATGGATGGTTAATTCACCCCTTTCATTTTTGATATTAGTAATTTGGTTTTATTCTTTCCTTATTAAATCAACTTAATCAAAAGGTTATTTTATTGTTTTTTTTATCAAAGAAACTTCTAATAGTTCTGTGCTTTTCTTGCTTTCAGTTTTATTAATTTTTGATATTTCAGGATTTCCAATTTGATGTTTAATTGAAACATTTATTTATTTTTTCTAATTTTTTAGTTGCATGCCCAGTTCATTGATCTGCTTTTTTCTCTATCTTATTGATTAGAGATATAAACTTTCCCCTAAGTACTGCCTTGACTGCATCCTATAAATTGGTAAGTTTTCTCAGTGTTGTCTTTATCTTTAATGAAATTATTATTTCCATGATTTGTTCTTTAACCCACTTATTTTTTTTGGATCAGATTACCTAATTTCCAATTAATTTTAAATCTCTGTTTCCATTGTTCATTACTGAATGAGATTTTTATTGATTTATGATCTGAAAAAGGGTAAATTTACTATTTCTGCACTGATTTTGAGGTTTTTATGTCCTAATACATGGTCAGTTTTTGTATAGGTGCCATATACTGCTGAGGAAAAAGATATGTTCCTTTTTATTCTCATTCAATTTTCTCCAGAGATCTATTTAACTTTTTCAGAATTTTATTTGCTTTCTTAATTTCTTTTTCATTTATATTTTGGTTAAATATATCTATTTCTGAGAGGGGAAATTTTAGGTTCCTTGATATTATAGTTTCATATTCTATTTCCTCCTGTAACTCATTCAACTTTTCCTTCAAAAATTTAGATGCTATATTACTTGATGCATATGTGTTTAATATTGATATGAATGACTTCATTGTCTATGATGTCTTTTAGAAAGATAAAATTTCCTTTTTTATCTTTTTAAATTAGATCTATTTTTGTTTTTGCTTTGTCTGAGTTCATGATTGCTGCCCCTGCTTTCTTTGCTGCAGCTGAAATATAATAAATTCTGCTCATGTATCTTTACTCTGTATGTATCTCTGTGCTTCAAAAGGGCTTCCTGTAAACAACATATTGTAGGATTCTGGTTTTTAATCTACTCTGCTATTTGCTTTTGATATCTACTATCTGTTCTGATTTCATCTCATTCATATTTATAGTTATGATAACTAACTGTATTTCTCTTCATGCTAGTTTTTGCTTGTTTATTCCTTTCTCTCTCTCTCTCTCTCTCTCTCTCTCTCTGTCTCTCTCTCATAGCAAAACCTTTCCCTTCTAACAAGGTATCTGATCATCACTTTCCCCAATATGCCCTTCCTTTTATTAGTCTCCTCTACCCTTCTATAATCCCAATACCTTTTTATTTCTTCAGAAGGTAACATAGATTTTTATATCCAACTGAGTATATGTTATTCCTTATTTGAACCAATTTTGATTAAAGTTCAAGCTTTATCTGTCTCCCCCATCTTTACCTCCATTATAGCTCTTCATGCCAAGTTAAAAAAGATCCCATTTTTATCTCATTCAATTCCCCCCTCTACTTCTTCCAGTGCAATTTTCTTTCTTATCTTTTTATTTTTTTTCTATGTATATCTTATCAAAGTCACCTTATATTCACACCCTGTTTACATATAGTCCTTCTAATTGTTTTTATAATAATAAAGTTGTTAAGAGTTACAAATATTATCTTGCCATATAGAAATAGAAACAATTTAACCTTATTAAATTTTTTTTCTCTTTATTTTTTACCTTTTTATGTTTCCCTTGAGTTTTGTATTTGGAAGTTAATTTTTAATCAGCTTAATCTTCAAATTAGAAATACTTTAAAGTTCTCTATTTCATTAAATATCCATTATTTCTCCTGAAAGATTATATTCAGTTTTGCTAGGTAGGTGATTCTTGATTACAATCATAATCCTTTGCCTCCTGGTATGTAATATCCTAACCTCTTTGGTTCTTTATCGTGGAAGATATCAAATTCTGTGTAAAATGTTTGAATTATTTCTTTTTGGATGCTTGCAATGCTTTCTACTTGATATTTGAGCTCTGAAATTTGGCTATGATGTTCCTAAAAGTTTTCATTTTGAAATTTGTTTCAGGCAGTGATTGGTGGATTCTGTCAATTTTTATTTTGCTTTCTGGTTCTAATATATCAAGGCAACTTTCTTTAATAATTTCTTGAAAGATATTATCCAGTTTTTTTTTTATCAGCTTTCAGGTAATATAATAATTCTTACATGATCTCTCTTATACCTACTTTCCAAGTAAGTTGCTTTTCCAATGAGAAATTTTATATTTTCTTCTATTTTAAATTTTTTTTTGCTTTTGTTTTATTGCATTTTGATGTCTGATAGAATCATTAGTTTCCACTTTCAATTCTAATTTTCAAGGAATTTTTTCTTTAGTGAGCTTTTGTATTTTTTTTTCTCTTTGGTCAATTCTATTTTTTAAGGTAATATTTTCACTGGTAAACTTTTGTAAACTTTCCCATGCTATTGGCTCTTTTTCATGATTCTCTTGTGTTACTCATTAATTTTTCCAGTTCTTTTATTTTTCCAATTTGCCTTTTTAAAATCCTTTTAAAACTTTTCCAGGAAATTTTTTGGGCCTGACACCAAATTATGTTTTTCTTTGTGGCTTCACATATAGATATTTTGATGGTTTTCCTCTTTAAATTTATGCCTTGATCCTTCCTATTGCCATAGTAATTTTCTATAATTAAGTTTTGTTTTTTGTTCTTTTATTTTTTGCCTTTTTTTTGGTGACTTGATTTTTTTTATGTGGGAATTTGGCTCTGGTCCTGTACCGTCCCAAACTTTTTACTCTGGAGCTCTAGGTCTTATTGCTGGCTTTCACTGGGTTTTGAAGTCTTAGAGGCTTGCTTTCTTTGGAGGGCAGACTTCTCTTTTGTCTCATACTGGGGGGTGGGGGGGAATCCTCCCTGTTGGTTTCCCCTGAATGTGGAGTTTAGCTTCTGGCTTGCTGCTGGGTTGTTATGTTAACAGAGTCTTTATGGTGGAGAAATCTTGTAGCTTATCTGCCCCTGGGGTGGGGACCTATTGCTAGGTCTCTCTGCTGGTAGGTCCCAAGGTCAGGCTGTCACTATTGGTCAGCCCTGGAACATGGCTTCAGTATTGGTCAGCAGTGGGGGTGACATGTTGGGGGTGAGGTCTTGCTCTGATGCACAGACTTCTCCCTTTGAAGAGAGGGCTGTTGGATTCTATGGATGGATAGAGTCATGATCCCTTCTCTCCCTACTTGTTTGTTAGTACTCTATACATTCTAATATTACTTTGTATTTTTTTTAATATGCTTTGTATTTATGTATCTCTATACACATCCTATCCTTGCCCAAATTTACACTACTGATAAGTTTCTGAAGCCAGATTTAAACTTGGTTCTTCCTGACTCCAGGATCAATGCTCTATGCCCTATGCCACCTAGCAATCTAGAAGAAACCTCAGAAGCTTTTTAGGTCACCCATCTTATTTTACAAGATATAAAAAAAGGCTCAGGTAAACTAAATGACTTTTAAAATTATATCATAATATTTATGACCTATGTCTCATAGGTCATAAGTATTAGAGACTGAATTTAAGCCAATATATTTCAACTATAGTCAGTATTCTTTACATTGTACAGAATTGTCTCCATATGTCATTTCAAGAAGGCAATTTGCTATAAGAAGAAAAACACTAGAATCTAGAGAACTAAGTTATAACATAGACTTTGTGGGTAAAGTATTGGATTTGGAATCAGTAAGATTTAAGTTCAAATCCTATCTCAAATATTTGTCAAGTGTGTGACCTTGGGCAAATCACAAATTCCCTGGGTCTCAATGCCCTCACCTGTAAAGTAGGGATAATAATAGTACCTACCTCACAAGGCTGTTGTGAAGATTCAGTTAAATAATAAATGTAAAACATTTTACAAACCTTAAAATGCTATATAAATATATGCCCTATAAAATAGGATCATGGATGCTGACTTTTTTTTCCTGTTGTTTATCAGCTTTGTGACTTTTGGAAAGTTATCACATGACTGAATTTATTTTCTTTTTGTGAAGCAGGAATAAAAATAACTTTGTCACCTATTTGACAGGACTGTTATGAAAAAAATTACTTTCTCAATGTTAAAACCCTCTATACCACCATATATAATTTTACTATGATTGTGGTTACAAAGTGAATATGATTTGAGTAAAAATTACCTCTTATCCTTACTGGCTGCATAATTACTCAAGCAAGTCATATCTTGGATCCAACTCAAGTCATAGAGCTGCAGTCTCTTGGTGATCTGGAATTCTTCACATATCATCATATATTTGTTTCTTATGATTATAATTATTATACAAAAGCAAGAAATCTTGATTAAGTTTTAATTTTTGAATAGTTTTAAAATTCATGTTGTTTTCCTGCTGTGACTAATTTGTGAGTAGATTTCCCCCTCTAACATTTTGCCTACCACTCAAAATATTTGGTCATCCTTTGAAAAATTACCTCAGGAAAAAATATGGATGATGATAGTTGATAACCAAGGTCTTGCTTTGGGTCAGAATTGCAGAAATGAAGGCCATATTTAGAAGTAGAACAGGATTTATTTTATAGAAGTGTGACTATTGTAATCTGTGTTACATAAAATCAATTTAGCTTCTGATCTATTCCTTGCCACTAATCACTTTTTGTTTCTAATTTGAATGAGGACTATTCATTCACTCCTCACTTTAGAATTAATAGTAGGGGGCTGCTTTAATCTCCCCCCAGTTGTTGATTGTCCTCCTGAAGGTGAGCCCAAACCTGGGGGGGATCCCTTTTTATGGCTTTCCTTCTGTCACCCATCCACATAATAAGAAGCAGTTACAAACATCAATGATTAGTGTTATTAATAGCCATACCATTTCTTCTACTTGCTATTCCATCCTTTTATTGATGTCTTCCTGGGATGTTCTTTGATGGTACATTGTTCTGTTGAGAATTCCCACAAAGCCGACCCACTTAAGTCTCTGGCCTGTGAGCAGACTGCTCACAACAGCACACATAGCTTTTGTGTGCCCTTAACAAAGGATTCCTCTGGCAGTTGTGTTAGAGCACAGGACGGATGAAGTTAGACAGCTTAATATCCCAGAGAAGATGTGGCCAGCAGGGAGGGCAAATCATTAAGGAAACCTAATGTGTAGAAGTAAAGGTAACCAAGGAAGGCCCAAGTAGGTTTTAATCTGCCATAAACTTTTTCATAAACTCCTTGGGACCTGAGTTGAAGAAAAGCTTGATTTAAGAATTTTATTTATGAATGTTACAAGCTGGCTGAGGTACATTTTTCCTTCATGGGTTTCAGTATTTATTTTGCCACTCATTGCACGAAGACATATTTCTCAACTCTCACAGCTTATCAGCTTAACTTGAATTTATGTAGGAAGTTTTCTTTTTAAAGCTGAGAGGTAATTGATTTTCATAACTGTAGAGTCAATGGTGAAAATCTTTGCCACTCTTCAATAGGCATCTGGGTGTGAGGAAGTTATTTAACAAAACCAAGCTACAGGAGCAGGAAATGACTTTAAGGAACTCTACTGTTTGGCATTTAAAGCCCTTCATGGTTTGACTGCAACTTATCTTCCTAGATTTATTTCACATTACTTTCCCTCACTTACTATTTGTTCTACCTAGCTTATTTACTATTTCCATACTTTCTGTGCCTTTGTACTGAAGATGGTCCCAAGATCTGCCACTGTCTTCTTCCTTGCCTCCTCCTTTTGGAATCTTAGCTCAGGTGCTACCTTCTCCATGAGAAGTACCCCAAGTTACTCTTTGTCTATATTTTATATTTATTTGTAATCTCCAACCTTGAATATGAGCGTTGTGAGGAAAGGGGCTGTTTCATTTTTGTTGTATTTCTCAGCTCCATCTATAATGTTTTGGACATGGTAGACATTTAATAAATTATTCCTGAATAAATAAATATAGAGAATTGAATTATAGAAAATTCAGGCAACCTTCCTCTCTTCTAACCGCATTAACAATAAAATCAAAGCAAGAATAGGATTGGAAGAATGTCTGATGAATTTGAGACCTACAAACTCTATCTGGATAATTTTAGTGCCTCCAACTTAGCCTTTTAGCAGACTCACTTCTCTCTGGAGCAAAAGATTAAATATGGAGTTCCACAAAGAAAAGCTTTAGCAAGGATATTCTATTAATTATAAAATAAATAGCTCCTTATTAGAAAGGAGTCACTCCTTTTGGACTTTGCTGTAGAGCTGGAAATATTCTGTTTAGGAACCAAGAATACCGTGGGTGATCAAGCTGGAAAAAAGCACTGGGATAAAAAGGGCAAAGTATGGAAATAAATTAATCAGACCACATTTCTTAGAATATCTGGTTTGGATCAGTTTTAAAACACTAGTTGATATTCATTTCCAATATCATCAACCACATTTTTCTTAGCACATGAGGCACTGCTTTTTTGCTTGCTGATATGCTGAGTCAGTGCTGAATTCAAAACCAAGGTATCTTAAAGTCTTTTAACTCTTATGTTGCAAACCAATGTTTCAAAACTAATAATTTAAATCAATGTTTCAGACAATGTAATAATATTAATATTTTCATTTGCATTGTTTTTTTAAGAGATACAATTTTTTTTCTTACACTATCTATATAAGTCATAGTGAGTAGTGGAAATGTCATTGCTTGTTTATCCTGATGGGAAAACTGGGGCTCATCTCTACATGACTAATGTGTATTAAAGGCAACATTCAAACTCAGGTTTGCTGACTTTAGATAAGCACTGTTTCCACTATACTACATTTCATGAAATCCCTTATGGGGGACTAAATGAAATCTGTCTGCAAGCAGATCAGTGAATAGAATGAATTTAAAAGTTTTTGAATTCAATTTTTTTTAAATCTCTGGGATAAGAAAGACATTGACAAAAAGGCTAACGAGTTTATTTTGTGGGACTCTAGTGTTTTCAAAGAAGCTTTGGAAATATTCAGCAGGGCCCTATGAAAATCAGGCTCATAAAATCATAGATTTAGAGCTGGAAGGACAAATCTAGTCCAACTACTTCATTTTTATAAATGAAGAAACTGAGGTTTTGGAAGTTGAGACATCAATATTCACACAAGTGGTAAACACCCAAGCCAGATTTGAACCCAGGAAGAGGAATCTTCCTGATTCCAGGCTTAGCTGTCCCCAAAGATCACTATTGGCATTACATTCATTTAGGTATTTTCTGACCTGGTGACTTCTGGTATGTTAAATATACTTGTTCTTTGTTTTCTCAGTTTGTTCATCTTTTTTTCTTCTCTTTTCTTCACTAGTTTTGCAAAACTACCTAATTTCTTGTTATTTTGGACTAATAGGATATAATTCTTTTTAAATCAATATAGAAAGAAAGGATAGATGTTTGTATTCTCTGGCTAATAATAATATCTAGCATTTATGTAGCACCTACAGTGTATCAGGTACCCAACTAAATGCTTTACAAATTTATCTTTTCTGATTCTCACAAAACCCTGAGAGACAGGTGCTATTATTATCCCTACTTTATGATTGAGGAAACTGAGGCAAAGCAAAATTAATTGACTTGACTTTAGGCTTAGACTTGCCTAAGGTCATATAACTAGGATTTGAGGTAGGATTAAAAAAATTAATTAAAAAATTAAATTTATTTTTAAAATTTTTAAAATTTAAAAAAATAATTTAAAAAAATTAAATTTATTTTCAAAATTTTTTAAAAATTAAAAAAAATTGTTAAAAATTTTTTTTTGAGGCAGGATTTGAACTCTGTTCTTCCTCACTCCATATCTGATGCTCTATCCACTGCACTACCAGGCTGCCTAACAGCATATTAATACAATGTGCAGTGTGTTTTCTGTGAGGAAGTGTAGTTTAGTGCAAAGAAAACTGGAGTGGATATGGAGAAAAATCTGGTATTGAAACCCACATTTGACATTCTGCTTTGGTTTATGTGTTTATAAACAAATTACACAAATTATAAACATCTTTGAGCTGTAGTTCCCTTATGTGTAAAATGAAGATAATATCCCTGGGTATCCTTTTCTTATTTCTCTTTATTTTCAAGGAGGAACTTTCTCTTTATTCCCAAGTCCTCCATCTCAACTGATTTTTTTTCCTTAAGCACAGTTTTGCCTACTTGGGGTTGCAATTTTGAGGATCAAATTGGAAGATGTTTGTAAAGTGCTCTGCAAATCTTGAAGTGGTATACTAATGTCTGCTATTATCACAAGTTCAGTGTGCTTTTCTATGTAGTCTCTTCCTATCCACCCCACAAGTGACTGATATTCACAAAAGCAGTATTTGAGGGTACTTCTCTTAACCAGGATAAGCATCATCTGTTAAATGATGCATATATCTCCCCTTGAGGAAGCCATTTATCAATGTTTTCTAGTAATAGATTGTTTTTTTTTAAACAGTTAATGGAAATAACATCCACACAGTATATCAAAACTTCTACTTTTAGATAGAAGAGAGATAATTAAAAAAATTTGGTGGTAAATAGTAGAGGAGGCAATCCTAAGTGATTACTTGATTAACCTAGATATATTTCTCCAACCTAAGTGAAGGACCATAGCTTGTGCTCTTTGGTGACCCAATTATTGGTGACCCATTTCCTTAGAAAATGGGTGGCACAGTGTCTCAAATTCTGTTTTTTTCTTGAATAGATATAAAGAACTTTGAAGAATCTCAGTCTCAGCATGATAGATGGAAATGATTCTTTCTATATGTGGCAGAAGTATATCTAACTATATGTTTCTAGCTTTACTCAAAATGGAGTCTATTGAAAACAATTAAAAAAAAAGCAAATATTCCCAGCCTTCCTGTTTGGAAATTCCCATATATTTGAATGGCTATTGGTCCGTTTTTATCTTAACGACTGTAAATATTGCTTAGAATATCTTCATTTTCCACCTTTCTTCCTTTTGCTACCATTTTGAACAATTTTGAGTCGCAAATAAAACTGGTTCCATGTCTTCATGGAACTATCTCTTTGATCCTAAATTGTTTGTTGCCCCAAATTAAATCAACTCTAAAAAATTAAGACTTGCTAATAGTAGGGATATTGAATAGATTTTCATGGCTTCTGAAATGCAATTCCAGAAGAATGTAGGAATAGCTAGAACATCACCAGAATTAACATCTACCCTCCAAATTGGATGACTTTTGAAAAGGCAATAATCATTTAAGTATGTAATCAGTCATCTAATAGTGTACATTGTATGCTTTCTGCATTTTTGAACTTGTTGCCTTTGTTTAAACTTTGAACTCTTATAGGACAGGGAAATTCTTTTTTTTATGAATTATAAAATCCTTATTGTTTTTTAAAGAGATTCTTTAAGACTATTTAAAAAGAAGTGGGCTGTACCTTCTTATTTTTCCCCCCAAATCACCCAATTTAGAGCTTCCAAAAGTTATTTGTCAAAAAATAAGTAAAACCTATATTAATGGATCATAAAAAGAAAGTTATTAAGTTTTATTCTTAAAAACAACCAAGTGAAAAACTCTCCAAAATGAAAGAGTAGTTATCTAATTTAATTTCAGGTGGCTTTAAGTTTCACTGTCTTACTTGGTTGATCTCTCATGTTTGAGTACTCCTATGAGATGGCAGGTTAGTTCCTGAAGCTATCTATCAAGTCAGGAGGCTGCTTCCCATAGTCACTTGTACAGAGCAATCAAGGCAAACCTTTTACTTCTCTGTCTCAGAGGAAATGTCCAGTAGACATCTCTATCAAGGCTCTGTCCTAATGGATCCAGTTCACTCTGGTTCAATTCCTAGCTGCACAAGTATATAGAGTATAGAATATACTATTAATGGTTATTGGAAAGAATGGATTCTTCCTTTCCCTGTATAACTGGGATCATATATCACTGGGCATTTGCCTTATGTGGGCTCCCCATCCTTGAGATATGTTATTTAGAGAGATCAATGACTTTCCAAATGATGAGACAAATCTTACAATTTGTCCAACCTCTTCCTAGAACATGCTGGGAACATTTTTTTCCTTCTAAGAGTTCATGCACAATTCAGGCATGCTTTTTATGTTTGAATATTTTTATGTTTCTATAGGGTGTGTGTGTGTGTGTGTGTGTGTGTGTGAGAGTTTGCTAGACGATGTCTAGATGACAGAAATGAATTGGGCAGTGGAATCTGCCCAGCATGGAATAACTGGCATACTAGCAAGAAAATTATGGTAATATTTTATCTCAGCATAAAGACATGCCATGCTTATTTGCATATTCTTACTGTGAAGTAAACTGAGTTATAATCACATGACATGGCAAGGAAAGCTTGAAATGACATTTGCAACACACTTTAAATATTCACAATGAAGCTTTCCCTGAAGGATAGGGAAGTAAAGATCTTCTAATAAGTCAACTCTATTGTTAGAACCTGCTGTAAAAGGAGGGGATGTTTAACACATGATTATGTATACCTTTTGGCTTCTTAATAGCAACAGCATGAAAAGAAGGCCTGTAGTTTTGACAGAAATTGTTAACAGTAGAAAAAGATGAGCTATTGTTCCCTAGCTACTGTTTCCCAAGGAACTCAAAGTCCTTGTGAATTTTGTGGATTTAACTTTATAAAATCTCATGAGTGGTGTTTCTAGGATTCAGAAGGTGGTGAAAGACCAGAAGGCAACACGGAACAGCAAAAAGTGAATCAGATTTGGAATTAGAAAATTTGGGTTCAAATCTTGCCCCTATCACTCTCTGTGCAACTCTGAGCAAATCACTTTATGTCTCTAGGATATAATTTTCTAATTTGTTAAATTAAAGGTTTGGTCTAAAAAGTTCTTAAGCAGCAATTCAAGCATACATTTAAGAGGGCTTATTAACTTGAATCGGAAAAAACCCTTTTATTCAATATTTATTTCAATTTAATTGGTTCTATTGGAAATTCTATATATTTTATCTTATGTCTTTAAAAAACATTCTAAGAAAGGATTCATAGGTTATATCAGATCGTTAAAGGACTTAAGATATTAAAATGTTAAGAAAGAAATCCTGGACTATGGCCTCAGATACTTAACACTTCCTAGCTGTGTGACCTTGGGCAAGTCTCTTAACCCCAACTGCCTCAGGAAAAAAAAAATCCTGGGCTATATACTCTGAAGTCCTTTCTACCTTTAGATGTGTTATTTTGTTTCAATGTAGGTCCTTTGTCCCCTAGGGGCATGCTAAATTACCATTGCTAGATAGCTGGGTATCTCAGTGGATGGAACTCTGGCCCTTGAGTCAGGAAAAGCTAAGTTCAAATACTTACTAGACATATGACTCTGTGTAACTAGCTTTCTGACCACCATTTGCCTCAGTTTCCTCGTTTGTAAAATGGGAATAATAATAGCATCTACCTTATTGTATTGTTATAAGAATCAAAGGGAGATAATATTTGAAAAGTGCTTAGGATATAATGATCACTAAATACATGCTTATTTACTTCTCCCTTCCAATGTGGGACTGAAAAAAGGCCCCCCTTGGACTGTTACTTGATGATTCAGACCTCAAGAAGACTTACAGGATTGCCCCAAAACTGGACATCTAGATATGAGCAAGGATAGCTTTCATAGACATGAATCTGAAATCTGCCTCCAATTTGGATTAGAGTCTATGGCAGAGAAAGGGACATGTAAAAATCAACTACCATTAGTGAAGGAATCAAACTGAGACCAAGATACAGGATGTCTCTTCAGTCAAGACAAGATAAGTGATCACTGGAGGGACAAGTTCCCTGTAAGTAAATTGGAGATGATCCATATGACCTGAGTTTACATCCAAATTCTAACACTAACTAATCAGGGATTCAAGTATGTGAGAACATTAGGGAATATCAGACAATAGTTTTTGTAGACCTAGTCATTGGAGTGAAGGAAGACTGGAGGTTAGTTGCAAGAAGTTTAGTCACTGGAAAAACTTGGGGGACAAGGTTGGAGTCTAGTCATTGAAGAATTGACAAGATAGGTTTTTCCCTCCCTCTAATTCTTCTGGGATCTTCCTTCATCAATCATTCCTTCTCTTCCTCCCTCCCTTCTGCTCTTCCTCTGACCCTCCCTCTTTCCATTTTTAGCTCCTTCCCTTCCTCTCTCCCTTCCTTCCTCCTTTCTCTCCCTCCCTCTCTTCTTCTTCTTCTTTCTTTTTTTCTTCTTCTTGTTCTTCTTGTTCTTTCTTTCTTTCTCTCTCTCTCTCTCCCCATATTTTTGATTCTTCAATATTTCCTTTACCACAGGATCCACTTATACTTATTTATACTGTCTCCTTTTATACTGTCCCCTATTCTAAAAACTTTTCTCTTGACCCTGCTGGACCTCCCCAATTTATTGTCAATTCCTAGAAATAATAATCTGTAATTACCTTGGTTTCCTCATTATTTCTAATTCTTTGCAGTTTTGAATTCCTTACCACTTCACTGAAATTGTTCTCTTAAAGGTCAATGGTGATATCTTGATTATCAAATTGTTGTTCATTCATATCCAACTCTATAAGAACCCATAGACTTTGTCTATGGACTTTTCTTAGATAAGATGGTAGACTGGTTTGCCATTTTCTCCTTCAGTACCATTTTCTTTACAAATGAGGAACTGAGACAAATAGGGGTTAATGACTTGCCCAGGGTCATATAGCTAGTTAAGTGTCTAAGACCAGATTTGAACTCAGCTTTTCCTGTCTCCAGATGCAGTGCTCTACCTATTGTACCACCTAGTTACTGATTGTCAAATACAAAAGTCTTTTTTAGTTATTATCCTTCTTGGTATTAACTTTCTCCAAGTCACTTAGGCTTGAAATCTTTACTATTATCATTAGCATTTTTGCTGCTCCATATAACTCACTCACTCAGTCCTATGGATTCCATATCTCTACCAGCAGAAAGAAGGAAGAATACTGGACTTATAACATTTATTAAGCACTTACTATATGCCAGGTATTTTGCTAAGTGATGGAGAGAAAAAAAGTTCCTTTCCTTTGTGAACTAACATTCTAATAAGAAAAACAACAAAGAACTACTTACATATAAATATATACAGAATAGATAAGATAGTCTCAAAAGGAAAGCATTTAGTTATGTCAGAGAATTGGAGGAGGAAGAGGGGATCAGAAAGGATTTCTTATAGAAAGTTGAAATTGATCTGAGTTTTAAAGGAAACCAATGAGTCAGGGGATGGAGGTGAAGAGGAAGAAAATTCTAGGGAAGAGAGAGATTCAGTCTAAATGTATAGTTCCAAGATGGAGTATTGTGTGTGAGGTACAGCAAGAAGTCCAAAGTGGTTTGATCTTAGAGTATGTATAAGGCAGTAAAAGGTAAGAAGACAAGAAGGGTAAGAAGGGAAAAGGCTGTGAAAGATTTTAAAGGAAAAACAGAAAATTTTATATTTGATCCTGGAGGTAATATGATCTTGGGAGGATGATGGTCTTTTTGACAGTAATAGGGACGTTGGGAAAAGAGGAAGGTTTTGAAAGGAAAAAAAACGAGTTCTATTATGGATATATTTAGTTTGAGATGTCTGATAGAACATCCATTTAGAGATATCCAAAGGGTGGGTGGTTCTCTAAATCATCTACATATTGGTTATATTTGAGCCCTTGGGAGCTGATGAGATCACCAAGGGAGGTGGTATAAATGGAGAAGAGTATAGGACGGAGCCTTGGGAGGCACCCATGGATAGAAGATATGAAGATCCTGGAAAGGATTCAAAAAGAATAGTCAGAAAGGTATAGAGGTCAGAAAGGTCAAGAGAGAGCAATGTTATGAAAACCTGGAGAAAAGAAAGTGTCAAAAAGACAAGGATAGGGGCAGCTAGGTGGTGCAGTGGATAGAGCACCAGCCCTGAAGTCAGGAGGACCTGAGTTCAAATCTGGTCTCAGACCCTTAACATTCCCTAGCTGTGTGACCCTGGGAAAGTCACTTAATCCCAATTGCCTCAGCAAAAAAAAGACAAGGATAATCAACAGTATCAAAGGCTGCAAAGAGATCAAGAATGAGAATTGAGAAAATGTCATTAGATTTGGGGGGCAGATACATGGTGCAGTAGATAGAGCCCTGGTTTTGTAGTTAGGAAGACTCATTTTCATGATTTCAAATCTTGTCTCAGACATTTGCTATTTGTGTGATCTTGGACAAGTCACTTTTTTTTCTCAGTAAAATGGATCTGGTGAAGGAAATGACAAATTAACCTAGTATCTTTGTTAAGAAAGAAAATCCCAGAATGGTGTCACAGAGATCTGGATGTAACTGATACAACAATTAAGAGATCATTGGTAACTTTGGAGAGAGCAGTTCCAGTTAAGAGATGATGATGGAAGCAGAATCAGAAATGATATAGAAAAGATTGAGAGGAAAAAATTCAAGGCAATATATATAGAAGACTTTCTCAAGAAGTTTAACTGAGAAGGGAGGAAAGATGTAGTATGATATCTATTGAGGAAGATCAGATCAAGTGAGACTTTTTTTTTTAAAGATAGGGAAGAGATCAGCATATATGTAGATATGTAGGGAGAGACTGAAGATTTATAAGAGTGAGAATGATATAAAGGGTAATCTTCTAGAAAAGGGGTTATGGAGTAGAATCAAGTTTGCACATGGTGTGGTTTTAATACAAGGTAAGAATGACGGAGGGGATAGCGGGGGAAGATGTTCAAGTGATGTGAGAGGAACAAGAGGGGAAAAAAGGGGATTGATAGTAGCTTCAGCTTTTTTTCAGTGAAGTATAATGCAAGATTTTCAGATGAGCAGGTGGGGGAACTACCAGGAGAGTTGAGAAGGAATAAAATGGTTCTATATACTGCTGTGATGAGTGGGAAAGTGAATCAATTAGGAAAGTATAAAAGGATTGCTTTGCTGCAGTAAAGGCACAGTTGAGATTATGTAACAGAAATTTGTAGTGAACTCAGTCAGCACTTTTTTTTGGGGGTGTGTGTGCAATTTTTTCCAGTTCTGTTAAGCAGAAAATAAATAGCATCAAAGATACTGAAAGATGAGAGTAATATGAAGGTTGGATTTGGCTTGATCAATATAGGATGAGGCAATATACTCGAGTGCAGAGGGTAGAATAGAATTGAATTGAATCACAAAGGAGTGAAGCAAGGGAAAAGAATATAGTGTAGTCAGTGCTGGATGATGGGCTGGGAAAAAAGTGAGGGCTGGATGGATTAAAAATAGCAGCGAAAATGATGTACAGGCCTAGAAAGTAATATCAGAGTGAAAGTTAAAATGATAAAAAATTATGTTCAAATAAAGGCACTTTTGATTTCATGAACATGGAACTGGAATGTTTGTGGGTCATGGCAAGAGTAAGGGCACAAGCTTTACTGTATGTAGATTAGGTAGAATGGATGAGTCATGGATTTTGGGTCATAGATTTTTGGGAGATTGAGGAAATTGGAACTTAGAACACTTTAGAAGTACCAAAATGTATGCTAATATTTCTTAATATAAGAGTAGAATTGAGATGGAGAGAGGCACTGCAATCATTGAAAAGGAAGGAGAGTGTTCTGGCAACAGTTACAAGGATCTTGATTGGATGATACACTTTTTAAAAGGAATTTTGAAGAAGGAGAAGTTACTGTGTGAAGGTAGTAAAGGGTAAGTCTGGAACTGGCAATGGAGAAGAAATAGTATTCTGACTTCTTGTCATGACAGGGGAGATGGGGATATGCAAAGGCAGTGAGATCCTAGCATAGGGCTCCTTATATTCTCCTTGCTGGTCCCGATTAACTCAGACTGAATGTAAATAGCAGTCATTTCTGCTTTGGCCAAACTTCTGAGGGTCTTCCACTCCCAGATTCATTCATTTACTTATTTATTTAAATTTTTTTTGGACTAGGTGAAAGCGGTGATTCTTTGCCTCAATTACTACCTAGCCTTAATTCCTGAATGGGTACAGCCTCAGTCAAACTGAGATATGTTGAAGACCTTAGTTTAAAAAGGTCAAGGTTGGGGCAGCTAGGTGGTGCAGTGGTTAGAGCACCAGACCTGAAGTCAGGAAGACCTGAGTTCAGATCTAGTCTCAGACACTTAACATTCCCTAGCTGTGTGACCCTGGGCAAGTTACTTAACCCCAATTGCCTCAGCAAAAAAAAAAAAAAAAAAAAAGGTCAAGGTTTCCCATTTCATCTGGGGCCATCTCCATTTGTCCTGCTCTGTATCTGACCACTGGACCCAGATGGCACTGGAGGGGAAAGTGACGCAGGTGACCTTGCACAACTCCCCCTCACTTAAACCCAATTCACTTGCAGATCATGGCATCATCTCCCTGAGGTCTTGGTCCTCTTCTAGAATGAAGGACAAAACAACAACAATAGCTTAAGGATGGAGTTGGTTATAGAATCTGGGTGAGACAAGCTATTGTTAAAGGTTAAGTAGCCCACTAGCAAAGGAGGGAGTGGAAAATAGGGGAAAATACTATTATCCTCCATTCTACAGACAGGAAAATTTGTGTATTGAGAACTTTCATAAACTTCAACATTGATGGATCTGTGATTCTCCATCAACTATGATGTTCACCACCTATCAATCTCAGTTTATGTAGTCATTATCCTTGTCTTCCTGTAAATCATTATCTTATGCTCTTCTTCATTTGGACAAAGACAGGACCACTATCTCATCTGTTAATAAAATTGATTGAGTAATTGATCGAATAATATCACTAAGTAGGGTATAAGTATCACTTATACCATATAACATGCTATACCATGTTAAGCCACCAGGTTTCACTTTAGGCTTGAGGGACTCACCAGATATACTAATAGCCAATGGTTTGTTATATCCAATCAAACCACTAGATGGTACTTAAAGCTTGAGCTAGATGACCTAATTTCTGATGCTCCTGTACTGGCTTTGTCAGTTTCTGCAACCTCCCCCTTTTCCCCTAACCACCATCCCACTCCTGACCTGTTTTTCCAAGGGCTTTCCAGTGCTTTTGTCTAAGGGTATGAATAAATTCCTGACAATAACTCATGATTTGTTTAATGGTTCAGATCCCATCCAATTGTGGCTCTAATCTCTTCCCCAGTTGCCTGCTACATTGCTCATTTACATGTGGACTATATTTCCTGGATGAAACCAAAAGTGAAAAATATAGCATTAGGAGTCTGGCATCCCAATGCTTCTAGTAAATTCTGAAATCTTAAGTTTTCCTTATTCCCATTTAGTTTTCCACATCTGGTGTTACCCAGATGCAAGCCAAATGTCTTTATAAAAAAGCACTTTCATAGACTTTCATGGAAAAAGTACAGAACCATATTTTTTGCTCTCCTATTCCTAGACACCAGTTCTACTAATCTGCCATAGGACACCTCAAGCAGCTGTCCCAGGAAAGGTAATTTGACGCTATTTTTGCATCTTTTTTTTTTTTTTTACCAGTTTTCTAGTGTATTTTTCTGATATTTCTTGACCACCAGTCTGCTGGGTCCAACCATAGGTATCTGTGAATCATTGTTCCCATGGGTAGAATGATAAAAAGACTAAAAACCTGTGTCTATTTTTCAGTTTCTGCCAGATCTCCATGACCTGGTTTAATCCTCCAATTTGATTCCTTTTTAATTGAGTTTTTTTCCCTTCCCACTTCCGTTTTCTTGGCCTGTAATAGAAAATGAAAGGAGAAAAATGTCACCTACAGCTTGTGAAAGGGCTCTGCAACTGATTGTTACAGCCCACCAGGGGTTCATTTATTGTGCTGGGAACCTTCCTCCAAATTGTGACATTCTGTGAGTACTAGGGAAAAAGAATTGGTTTTCCATCTGTTATCCCTTGGTCTGACTATATAACTAATGTATAGCTTTCCTAGTTGTTTTAGCAAGTTATCAGTTTTAAAATAATAGCATGCAATATGAGTAAATAGATATCCAATATCTTGAGACTCCACTCATATCCTACTCTGATGCATGGAAGTGACTATGGGTTCTCATAGGATATACCTGTAGCAAGCAGATGTCACAGAGGGAAGATTTTGGCTGTGAGCTTTACTTCTTTCACCCAAAAGGGATGGAATTGAATCTCCTATGAAATCAGGAGCATACTTTCTTATTGGTTACACCTCTATCTCTCTTTCCTTTTGTCTTATGTTAGAGACTTTGTTTCACATTAGCTTTTACTTAGCCATCTATTTTTTTTTTTACATTTTTTTCCTTAATAGTATTTTTTTCCCTAAAAACATGCAAAAGTAGTTTTTAATATTCATCCCTGCAAGACCTTGTGTACCAATTTTTTCTCCCTCCCTTCCTTCCTTTCTTCTTCTCCAAGATTACAAGCAATCCAATATAAGTTAAATATATGAAATCCCTTTAATAGTATCTCCACATTTATTATACTGTGCAAGAGAAACCAGGCTAAAAAGGAGAAAACCATGAGAAAGAAAAAGCAAGCAACCAAACAACAACAACAACAAAAAAACAAAAGATGAAAATAATATATTTCAATCCACATTCAGTCCTCCATAGTTCTCTCTCTGGATGTGAATGGCATTTTCCATCCCAAGTCTATTGGAATTGTCTTTAACCATTACATTGCTGAGAAAAGCCAAGTTCATCACATAATCTTGCTGATACTATGTACTTTGTTTTGGTTTTGCTCACCCCACTCAGCATAAATTCATGTAAGTTTTTCTGCTGCATCAATTCAAGTAAGTCTTTTGGGTCTTCTCCAAAATCAGCCATTTGCCATCTATTTTGTAAAATATTAAGGTTGTAATTTTAGACCAGGGTAATGGTCCATAACATCATATAGTCATCCTTTTGCCCTGATTTAGGGAAATCTGTTAGTGCTGGCTATTAATAATGTTCATAGAAACTCTAAGTCCTTAGATAACTTCTAGTCACTAGAATTGAGATGAAGATCCCTTGCTTTTTAAATTATGTATTGTCAAGTGGTAACTGGCTTCTCTCTTGGCTACATTCTTTATAATAAAGCTATTAATTCAGAACACAATTAAAATGATTTAGAAAGACCATGTAAAAGTTAAAAGTCGGTAGGCTAGTTTAAAAGAACAGAGAAACATTTAGGAGTAAACAATGCATAGCATTTGCAGATGGAGCCAAGGGAAAAATGAGAGTAAAAAAAATTGCCATAGTTTTATTGGTTTCTATCCTATGGATAGTCTCATCTATATTGCCATTTACTGTGTCAAGTCACCCCATCCCCCTCCATTTCTTAAAGGAGATTATAGAGTAAGGAAAAGATTCTAATTACTTTAATGTTTAGAGTTAATTTTCACACAAAGCTTCCTTCATTTGCTATTACTGCCCAAATTTTGTCTACCTTGAAGATGTTTAATACAATTGGGCAGGCAGAACTCTACTAGTCCAGTCTAATTTGTACATGTTCCATTTCTTTTGGGTTTTTGGGAAAAATAAAAGAAAAACTATCAATCCCAGGGTCTTAGTGAGGGTTTAAACTACTTTTCCTTTTTCTAGTAAATATCTTACTGTATAGCATTAAAGAATAAGCTCTGGCAGGACCATTGACTAAGAAAGACTTAAAATATGGAATTGGTGATGGACGCACCTGCCATTTGAGGATGAAATATAATTAACTTCAAATAAATTAATTTTATATTCAGTTCTGGGCACTGCATTTTAGTATATTAACAAGTGTGTCAATCCATAGGCCTGAAAGGAGGGTAAAAGGACTTAAAGCCATTTCATGCGAAGATAATGTTTAGTTTGGAGAAGAGAAGATTTGGCTGAGATGGAGTGGGGAGGACATAATTTCTGTCTTCAAGTAGTTGAAGGACTATCATGTAGAAATATGATTAAATTGATTATGCTTGGTGTTAAAGGGCAGAATTAAGAGCCCTGATTTGAAAATAAAGACAGATATAAATGACTTTCTTAACATGCACATTGTACAAATTTAAAAAAAAATTAAATTTAATTTTAATACAGATTGCTTTATGAATCATATTGGTAGAGAAAAATCAGAACAAAAGGGAAAAACTGTGGGAGACAAAAAAAAAACGGGAAAAAGAAGTGAACATAGCATGTGTTGATTTACATTCAGTCTTCACAGTTATTTTCCTGGATGGAGATGGCATTATCTGTCCAAAGTTAATTGGGATTGCTTTAGATCACTGAAGCACTAAGAAGAACCAAGTCTTTCTTTCATAACTGATCATCACATATCTTACTGTCATTGTGTACATTGTACAAAAAATGATTGAACTAATTTATAAAGTAGTGAGTTCTCTGTCACTATAGATAGAAGCTGGAGGATCATTTTGTAGGGGTTACTATAGAGAGGATTGTGGTTTTGAGTTGGGTTTGGCTTCTGAGATTTTATGATTTATTCTGGTCAGTCTCTCTCTCTCTCTCTCTCTCTCTCTCTCTCTCTCTCTCTCTCTCT
>JAJPUD010002817.1:199166-212100 GCA_023553655.1 Myrmecobius fasciatus | reverse complement strand
CTCTCTCTCTCTCTCTCTCTCTCTCTCTCTCTCTCTCTCTCTCTCTCCTCCCCCTATCCCCACAAAAAATCTCAAGAAATCTTCTACTGAGATGTGGAAGGGAATTATAATCTGCTTCAATGGAGGGAGTCCCAACATGGATGACATTATAGATCTTTGAAGCATTTAAATATAAATATACACCAGAAATCAGAACTCATTTGATTAGCTGTCATCTTATGGTACTGAAGGCATTTGTTATTGGAAACATGAATTTAGTGCCTTGTATTTGGCTGGTTTGTCACAATATTCCTTTACTTTAAATGCAGTCTAGGTGGATTTTCCACCTACATGAAGAAATAAAAAGGAAGGGGGAGAAGTCGACAGAAATGCCTAGGGAAAGCTTCCAGTACTGTTTTGTGATTGAATCAAGGGAAAACTACCTAAAATCTCCATTTCAATAGAATTTTCCATTAAAAGAGATTGACTTATTTCCCAGTGATGGCTCATAGAGACTGCTGCTTGTCAGGTCATTGCATAGATTACAGTAACAAAATGTAAAAATTGGTTAATGTCAAGATGTTGGCAGGCGACCCTATCGTAAGATCATTTTCCAACTTAGCAAAGGCTCATTCAATTTCTGGGTGAAATTCTTTTTGAAATTCAGATGACATACAAATGAACACAATCCTGAAAATAACTGTCCTGCCACTGTTGTGAGTTTCTCATGCCAGGATAGAATTAATTTATCCCAGAGACACCTCCAAAATCCCTGAAGTCCATTGCATTATTTTAGATAATATTGGGGTGTGTGTGTGTGTGTGTGTGTGTGTGTGTGTGTGTGTATGAATCTAGAAGAATAAAATGGCTGTGGTAAAACATATAAAAAGGAAATTTATTGGAGAGGGGATTCTAATTTGGCATTTGGCAGTTCTGTTGGTAAATTTTGTGTTCTGTAGATAATGACATTCTCCTAGAAAAATGCTCTTGGTAGTCAAGAGCATCTCTGGACATTGCACCAATTTCTTTAGTCCCTAGGGAAGGAATAGAGAAGGAGAAAAAGAGGCAGATGGAAAAGGGGAGGCAGGCAAACAAAATGGAAAAAAAGCATAGGGAAAGAGAAATAGAAAAAGGAAGGGATTTAGAAAATCTTACTAGATTCTGGGAAAACAATATAGATTTGACATATCTTGTTCATATACACAACTGAGTTCAAAACTTCATCACCTATTTTCATATTGGTGGCCACTGAATTAGAAAAGATTAGTTTATGTCCCAATCATAAAGAAGGACAATGCTAAGGAATGTTCTAATTATGAAATAATTACACTCATTTCACATGCCAGCAAGGTTATGTTTAAGATTCAGCAAGGTTATGTTTAAGATTCTGCAAGCAAGGCTTCAGCAGTATGTGAACCAAGAATTACTAGAAGAGCAGTCTGATTTTCAAAGAGGGACTAGAACTCAAATTGCCAACCTTTGCTAGATTATGGAGAAAGGAAAGGAATTCCAAAAAAAACCCCAAAACAAAAACCAAACAAAACCCTACTTCTGTTTCACTGACTACACTAAAACTTTTGACTGTGTAGATCACAACAAAATGTGCAGTCCTCAAAGAGACAGAAATACTATATCATCTTGCTTATTTCCTGAAGATCCTGTATGCAAGCCAAGAAGCAACAGTTGGAACCAAACATGAAACAACTGATTTAAAACTGGAAAAGGAATGTAATAAGGCCATATGTTGTTACTTTGTTAAGTTAAATAATTTATATGTGAGTGGGTGAATATAAAGCTAGAATTAAACTTAATGGATAAATTGATAATTTATAAATATCAATTTCAATAGATATCAATATCAACTATTTCAGATATTCAGATGATACCACTCTGATGACAGAAAGTGAAGAGGAATTAAGAAGCCTCTCGATAAAGGTGAATGAAAGAAGTGTAAAAGTTGGCTTGAAACAACAAAAAAGACCACAAAATTTTGGCAAATGGTGCCATCACTTTATGTCAAAAAGAAGAAGAAATGAAAACAGTGGCAGATCACTGTAGATAGCAACTGCAACCATAAAATTAAAAGATGTTTATTCCTTGGAAGGAAAGCTATGACAAATCTGTATAGCACACTTAAAAGCAGAGATATCACCTTGCCAACCAAGGTCTGTATAGTTAAAGCTATGTTTTTTTCTTCTCAGTAGCAATGTATATGGTTGTGAGAATGGGGTATAAGGAAAGCTGAGAACTGCAGAACTGATGCTTTTGAATTGTAGTGCTAATGGCTTTTGAGAGTCTTTTGGATGGCAAAGAGATCAAATAAATCAATAATAAGAAATAATTTAGGCTATTCACTGGAAAGTCAAATACGGAAGCTGAAACTTAAATACCTTGGCCATATAATAAGATGAAATGCTTAAAAAAAGACCCTGGTTTTGGGAAAAATTGAAGGTAGAAGAAAAGGGGACAGGAGAATGAGATGGATAGATATTGTCATATAAATAATGAACGTGAACTTGGACAAACTTTGAGAAATATAGAGAATATAAGAATGTCACAAAAAGTTGGACATGACTGAATGACTGAATGACAATTAGCTTACCTACAGAGTTGAACCTCATAGAACCACTACACAGTTTTACTCTAGGAGATAAACTATCTGTAAGCCAGTAGATATGTTCTATGAGAGTAATTGTGTCTTAAGAATTTCCTAAAGCACATAAAAGTTAAAATACTTGCTCAGGGTCACTAAACTAATAAATATCAGAAAGAAGTTTTGAACCCATATTTTCCTGATTCCTCTCAGTACTGCATCTGCTGAAATTTAAATTCTCTTCCCTTGTCCTTTCCATTGCTATTGCTTCCCTTCTAAACATTTCAATTCTTTTCTATCTTCATTTCTTATGAAATATTAAAACAGTTTAGAAAACTATACTCTGATGGAAGATATGGTGCCATATCATTCAGGCTCTTGTAAAAGTGAAAAAAAAATCTATATATACAATTCTGAACAAAGAGAAATGAAGATGTGGAGAGAGGGTGGAGCTAGAAATTTAATAAATAATAATTGTGTAGACATAAATAAGTATCATCTACTGGTGACATACCTCTGTGCATAGGCCAACAGCAAACTAACTACTGAAGTGGAGCTCCTGCAATGTTCATAAAGCATGACTTTTACTGCTTCCAGTCCATGTTTAGAGGCACATAAATAAGAGTACCTAGTCAGCAGTGGAAGTGTCCTATGTGGTTCTGGGAGAAAATAGCTCCTTGAGTACCAGTTGAGTTATTTTTATTTAAATATTATCTTGCTACTCAAAAATGAATCAAATTTGGGAAGATTTGCCATGTTTATCTAAAATTCAATTGTATTTTTTGGTTACATTTTAATTTTAGCACTGTCTCTCTCCCTCTTTTCTAATCTCTGTCTCTGTTTTTGACTCTCTCTCTCTCTCTTTGTCACTCTCTCTGTGTCTCTGTGTCTCTGTGTCTCTCTCTCTCTCTGTATCTCTCACACACAAAACCATACTATGCATATTTCTATTTAACACTTCTTTCTCTAGAGGTGGATAGCATCTTTCTTCACAGGTCATATATCATTTTGACTTTATACTGGTAAATGGTATAAAGTATTAGACTATACCTAGTTTTTGCCAAACTATACCTAGTTTTTGCCAAACTACTTTCCAGTTTTCCTAACCATTTTACTAGTGAATATTTATCCTAAAAGCTTAAATCATTGCATTTGTCAAATGCAAGGTTATGATAATCATTTTTACTGTGTATTGTATGACTACTCTGTTCTACTAATCTATCTTTCTCTTTCTCTAACAATAGTTAAGATAATTTTTTGATAGTTTTGATAATCATTTCTTCATGATACAGTTTAAGATATGGTACTGCTGGGCAGCTAGGTGGTGCAGTGGATAGAGCACCAGCCCTGAAGTCAGGAGGACCTGAGTTCAAGTCTGGTCTCAAACACTTAACATTCCCTAGTTGTGTGATCTTGGGCAAGTCACTTAACCCCAATTGCCTCATCAAAAAAAGCAAAAAAAAAAAAAAGATATGGTACTGCTAAATCTTATTTACATTTTTTTCATTAATTCCTTTAATATTTTTGATCTTTTGTTTTTCCAAATGAATTTATTATTTTTCTAATTCAATAAAATACTTTTTAGTAATTTATTTGGGATAGCAGGCCAGCTAGGATAAGCTGATTTAACTTTTTGAGCCTCAATTTCTGTATCTAAAAATAAGGGGAATAGTCTATCTCTATATCTCTATGGTCCCTCCCATAATGAATGTTCTACATGCAGATCACAGTGATACTTTCTTTTATTCTGAAATCATAGAGCATTTTTATATAAAAAAATCAGCACTTGATCGTGACTTTTTTGGTTTTATTCTTTATTTTCCCAAGTTTAATCTTCTATCCCAAATTAGAAATTTTTGGTGGATTTGTTAGAGGCAATTTAGCTGTTTGTGAGTGAGTCCAATATATAAATAAGAAAGAAGTAACAATAATAATAACATCTGACATTTATATAACTCTTTGTGATTTGCAGAGTGTTTTACATGCACAATTCTGACCCTCATTATAGGCTAATGTGACAGGTCCTGAAGATATCTACATTTTAACCCAAACTAGAAAGGTTAAATAACTTGTCTGTGGTAACATGACTAGGTAATTTTAGAGGCTGGATTTGAAACCAGAGCTCTCCAGACAAGTCCAGTACTCTGTTTACTATGCCATCATGTCCAACTAAGATGTATTCCTGCTACTTACTATAAAACCTATTGGTTATTATGTATGTGCTCAGTTTCCTCTTCTATAAGATGGAGAGGCTAATACTAGTTCCTGTACTCCTTTAGATATTGAGAAGATATTTGCTCTAATAGTTTAAGCATCTTTTTTTTTTGGTTCATGTGGAGCTCCTTTTACTGATGTAGAGTCCCTCATTTTTAAAATGCCATTGTGGTCTTTGAAAGTAGTTGACACTTCCATTATGCTGATCAGGTGATCTTTAAACTCACTTAAATTCTTGCTAGATATATGATCCATCCCTGGACCTGTTTCAATCAACATGTAGTTATTATCCATCATGTAATAGACACTGGACTAGGTGCTAAGGAGGTAAATACAAAAAACGAAACAAGCTCTACTTTTAAAGATCTAACATTTTATTTGTGGAGACAGCATGTAATATTTATATATATAGAAAAAATACAAATAAATGCAAAGTATTTTATAGAGGGAAGGAACTGACATTTAGGGGGATCAGGAAAAATTTCATGTAGTAATAAATGCCTGACAGAAGAGAGAAATTGTTTGAAGAATGAATGAGGAGACAGTATATTCTAGTCATTAAGGATGACCAGCTCAAACGCAACAATGTGGGAAATGGAATATCCTCTGTAAGGAACACAAAAAAAAGCCAGACTGGCTTTTTTGGCTGGACAAAAGGTAATAAGGGAGTTAATTTATAATCAGCCTGAAAATCTAGGTGATGACCAGGTTGTAAATGACTTTAAAGCTAAATAAAAGTTCATATTCCATTATAGGGGTAATAGGGAGCTACTGGAGTTTATTGAATTGGAAAGTGACATGGTCTAAATTGCCCTTATAGAAAAATCATTTTGGAAGTGATGTGGAAGATGGATTTGAATGTGAGGAGACTGGAGAGGGAGACCATTTAGCAGATCTTCACAATAGTCTGGGTTAGAGGTTATGAAACTTGAACTTGTAAATATAGAGACAGAGTCTAATGTGGGAAATGCTCTGAAGAAAAAAAAAACAGTAAGATTTGGGAAATGATTGGAAATATGGGGTAAAGAACAGCAAGTAGTCAAGAATTATACTGAAGTTATGAACCTTAGAGATTTAAAAAATAGTGGTACATTTAACAGAAAAAGGGAATTTTAGAAAAGGGGCAAGTCTTTTGGGGAAAATGATGAATTCTCTTTTGTACATATGGGATTTAATATATTTGGGGTATCCCATTTGGTATATCTAAATTACATTTAAAATGGTTTTTATTGATATTTTTTGTTTCTTACCATCTCTATATTATTCCATATATTCCTTACCCAGTTACCAAGAGCCACCCCATATGACAGATAATTTTTTTAAATAGAGGAAAAGAAATCAGCATAACTGATTGATATATTATGGAAGTCCAAAAACATGTGCAATATGGAGTATCTGTGGATTACCTGCCACCACCAAAGGGTAGTTTGGGGATGGCTCCTCATATCTCTTCATTTGAGCCCTGCTTGGTCTATATCATTTTGCTATATTTACTTTTGATATTTTAGTGTGTCATCCTATCTATTTACATTGTTGTAATTACTATGTATATTGTTTTCTTGGCTCAACACTTCATTCTGTTTCAAAACATATACCTTTCTATATTTCTCTTTATTCATCACATACACCACTTCTTACATTAATGATACCACAATTTATTTAGTGATTTCTCAATGAATGGACATCTATTTTGTTTTCAATTCTTAGCTATCACAAAAATGTTGCTATAAATATTTTAATATGCATGGGGGACTTTTTCTTTTATTAGTGGCTTCCTTGAGTATCAATACCAGTAATGGAGTCTCTGATTCAAAGGACAGGGATATTTTAGCTATGCATATTTCCAAATTTATTTTTAAAAATGGTTATTTCATAGCTCCATCAACCATGTTTTAATATGCTTATCTCCCCACGACCCCTCCAACAATGACTATTGCTATTTTTGATAATTTTTAGGATGTGATTTGAAAATTGACAGTTGCTTTGGTTTTCATTTCTCTTATTAATGATGTGGGGCATTTTTTCATATGGTTGTAAATATTTTACATTTCTTCTTTTTGGTCATAAATATGCATTTATTATTTAAGTTCAAAAACAAGTTAGAAGGAGTGAGGGTACATTCAGAACAGAGTCAAAGAGGGAGGGAAAGGAGGGAGAAGATGAGAGTAGAGGGGCTCATTTGTGTTTATTCTGCTAGGAGTTAATCTTGATTCCTGAGCCTTGGTCCAGGGTACACAATGAAGCATATAAGTGGAGTTCCAGGGATACAGTTTTAAGAAGACATCAAGGAGTCCCAAAGTCATACATCTAACCAAAGGTTCTCCTCGGACCAGTAACACCACTGTCTTTTATGGAACTGAAGAATAGAATTTGATAAGTACCATCCAACACATTTCAGCTCTTATGAGATATCCTTGGAGTTAAAGTCTTTGTGCTAAAGAATTCTTTCATCCCCTCTCTAACTTCTTGTACTTTGCTTCTAGTTTCTTTGAACAGCATCCAATTTGTAGGCTGTTAGCTCAAGAACTCCTATTTGCTTCTCAGTTAAAGTGATCTGATCCAGATAAGGCTGATGTGATGCATATTTCTGGTTTAGATCCTTTTAGGTTTCTACTTATGTTTACTGTAAAATCTTTCAATTCTAGATATTCAAGCTACTCAGTTTATTTTCCAAAAGTTTATAGTCTTCACTGGTGGCTTTCAGCTTGCTGAGATATGTGGCCATCTTGAGGAACATGTCCTGGCACAGCCCTGTGATGTCTACTTTGGCGGGCTCCTTGGCTGTCCCCACCACTGCATTGTCTAAGATGGGGAAAGGAGGAAGGAGAAAGGATGAAGAGAAGGATAGGGATGGGAGAGGAGAGGGAGAGTAAGAAAGAAGTGGAGTGGGGAAGAAAGGAAAAGAGAAAAGGAGAGGGGAGAAGAAACAAAGGGAGAAGACAGAGCTGCAGTTCTGCTTTTGAAAAATGTTTATATCCTTTCCATTTATCTATTGGGGAATAGCTATTACACACATATGTATGAATTTTTAAAATATATCTTCAATATTAAAACCTTATCAAAAAATTTTTGTAGAAAGATTTTTTTTCTTGGATCTCTTCCCTTCTTGTCTGTGAAGAAACTTTTCAGTTTAAAGTAATCAAAGCTATCTATTTTTTTATTGATTCTATTGCTTATTTCATTAAAAACACAACTCTTACCCATAACCATGAGATACACATATCTACTTCTTTTCATTTAAAAATATGATCCTTAATATTAAGGTCATGTATCTATTTAAAATGTATTATATGGGGTATAAATTGTTTATCTAAACCTAATTTCTTCTGGACTGTTTTCCAGTTTTCCTAGAAGTTTTTTTTTTTTTGATCAAATAGGGAATTTTTTCCTGGGTAACAGGTTTTCCACTTTATCAAACACTGGGTTATTGAGTTCTCTTCTTTCTGAATCTCCTTTTTTTAGTCTGTTCTATTGTTCTATCTCTCCATTTTAAACCAAAAACCCAATGGTATTAATGATTAAAACTTTATAGTATATGTCTAGAAGTGCTAGTCCCTTCTTCATCTTTATTTCTCTTCATTATTTCCCTTAATATTTTAGGTTTTTTGTTTTTTCAAATGAATTTTGTTACTAATTTATCAAGTTCTGAAGTTAACTCAACAATTGGATTGGTATAGCATTAAAATGTAAAGTAACTTTGGAAATGTTGTTATTTTTATTTTATTGGCAAGCATAGCCAGAAGTACTGAACATTCCTTAATCTATTTAGGTTCTTTAATTTTTAAAGGAATTCTTTTCAATTGAATCTCTATAAGTATTTTGTGTGCTTTGGGAGATTGATTCTGATATTTTATACATTTTGTAGTTATATGGAATGAAATTTCCTTTTCTATTATTCTTTCTTGTGTTTTTTTATTATGTAGAAAGACTTTTTTTTAAGCTGGCAAAACTTTAATGCCACATAAAATGTAATAATCATGAAATACTTCATATTAACTCTATTTTAAGAAATAATTATGAAAATGGTAGAAATTTGACTACAGCAGGTTTATCCTGTTCCACCTAAACAATATTTCAACATATGCTCAATTAAAACAGAAAAGTAACATTTTAAAATTTAAGAATTTTTTTCTTTTGTTTTACTAAAGGTCCTTAGTATAAGAAATTCTCCTTTCATCCTTTCATAAACTACTTTCAGATGCACTTTAAAAATTATTAGCTATATTTAAAAAAGAGTAATCAGAATTGATTAAAAGATGCTTCAATCTAAAGTGAATTAGCATTTGTTTGTGACTTATTCACAAAAAATTTCATGTTATCTTCTAACAACATTAAGAAAATCTCTAATTTAATTTTTATTTTTGACATTTTGACCTAGTAAATGATGCTGATAGTTGTCAATCCAGTACAAATTATCTTCTCTAACCATACAATGGCACCTTTCAAACAACTAAATTTCAAACACCAATAATGAAGATGAACTTGAGTACAACTTGGTATTCCAGATCAGAATGTGATACTATAGTATCACATTAAGATTTTTTGTTTTTGATGGTTTATTTTTTACTTTGAAACTTGCTGAAGTTATTCTTAGTTATCTCCATTAGAATCTTTGCTAATTCTCTGAGTTTTTTTTAATGTCATTAGTTTTTAAACAGGGATTATTTTATCTCTTCTTTACCTCTCTTTATTACTTTCTTGTCTTATTGCTGTTGCTAACATTTCCAGGAGTATATGAAAATAATGGGGAGAGTGGGCATCCTTATTTTACTCCTATATTTACTGGAAAAGGATGTAATGTCTCTATTGCATATGATACTTGCTTTTGGTTTTATGCTTTTTATGATATTAGAAAAGTCTCTCTATGCCTATACTTTGTCAGGATTCCAGCATAAAAATTTTGTACTTTGTAAAAGGCTTTTCTGCACTTATTAAGAAGATCATGTGGTTTGAGATCTTTTAAAATTTAATATAACTAATTATGTTGATTGTTTTCCTAATGTTGAATCATTTTTGCATGCCTGGTATAAATCCCTTTTGAGTATAATGAATGATTTCTTGAATAAATAGGTGTATTCTGTTTGATAGGATTTTGTTTAAAATTTCTGAGTTGATATTCATTAATGATATTTACCTATAATTTTCTTTATATATTTCATCTTTTTAGGTTTAAGCATTAACATTACATTTGTTTCATGAAAGCCTTCTGGTAGGATTTTTTCTTTCTCAGTTTTTGACAATAATTTGTGAAGTATGGGTACTAACTATTCTTTAAAAGTTTCTCCAGTGAATCCATTAAATCTAGGTTCCCCCACCATACCCCCTTGGTAGTTTCTTTACAGTTAGATATATTTCCTTTTCTGAGATTGTATTATTTAAAATTTTTATCTCATCTTTTAATAGTTTGGGTATTTCATTTTTTGAAGATTTTCCCCTATTTTTTGTATTTTGTTTTCTTAGCATATAACTGTGCAATATATTCTAATTATTTTTTGATTTATTTTGGTTTTGCTGTGACTTCATCTGCTAATTTGCTATTTTATTGATTTGATTCTGCTTTTTTTTCTTTTTAATCAGATTAGCTAAGGGTATATCAACTTTACTAGTATTTTCAAAAAATAGATTTTAGTTTTATTTATCATTTCTATATTTTCCCCTAATTTATTTATTGTTCAAATTTAAAATGTCCTTTTTTGTACTTATTTTAAATTTTACTTATTGATTTTTAGTTTTAAAATTCATATTCAGTTCATTAGACTTCTCTTTTTAATGTATAGTTGTAAGGACTAATATTTCATCTGTGGACTGCAGCTTCAGCTGAAATTTTGGTATGTTGTTTTCATTGTCATAATTTTCTTTTACATAGTTATTGCTTTTATTATTTGTTCTTTAGCCTATGAATTATTTAAGATTTCATTTTCAAGTTTCCATTTGGGTCTGTATCTTCCATTTGTAGGCCTTGAACCAAATTCTATTCTTATTATAATATGGTCTATAAAAAAAGTATTGACTATTTCTGCCTTTTTATGCTTATTTGCAATATCTATGTGCCTTAGTACAAGGCTCATTTTTTAAAGGTTCCTGTAATGCAGAGAAATATGTGTACTCATTTAGAAGACACCATAAGTCCTTTAACTTTAGTTTTTCTATAAATTTGTTCAGTTAATTTGTTTCCCTTTTGTTTATTTTACTGTTACTCTTAAAAATTGACAATCTCTTTTGTATTAGAATCTGTGTCTTCTTGAAATTCAAATAATGTTTCTTTTAGGAATTTGGATAGTAAAGCATTTGGAGCATATAAGTTTATCCCTGTTATTGGCTTGTGGTTTATGGTTTATTTTTAGTATAATGTAATTTTCTTGTTTATCCCTTTTTATACTTTAAGTATTTGTTTTTGCATTGTTTGAGAACATAATGGCAACTCTTGATTTTTTTTTTTTGGCATTCATTTGATGCATAGTATATTTGCTCCAAATTTCTTAGTTTTATTTTTTTATTCATCTTTGTTTTTGTTTTTTTTTTTGAAATGTGGTTCTTGTAAGCAACAGACTGTAGGGTTTTGTTTTCTTATACACTGTCACTCCTTTCACATTTTATTGAATTGTTTAACTCATTCACATTTAAATTTGTTATATTTATATTTTCATTTACCTGTCTTTAAAATTAATTTTTTTTAAAGTTGTGATCTCCCTTCTATTGTAAGCATAATATTATAATCCTTCAGCTACTTTATTTAATCTTTTTTTTTAGGCTGCCTTGTTCCCACTGGCTTTCTTCCCTTCACCTCACACCCTCTTCTTGTTTTTTACCCTTTTATTTTTAGGGTTTTATTTAATTAGTTCTTCTCTCTTGCTTTTATCTGGCTATATAGTTATACTCCATATTTTTTCTTCATAATAAATCAGATACATTCCTCTTTCCTTTTCTTCCTTTCAGCTGTTATAAATTTTTTAATTTTTATTTTTTGGACCCCTTTCAAAAATGATTTTTTAAAATTTTTTTATTTGTCTTCTCTTTCTGTTTATTCTAGATGCTCATTTTCTGATTTGTGAATCCTGTAGTCATCTGGTTTCTCCCTTTTCTCTGTATTCTTCTTCCAAAATATCCATCCTAGATTCTGCCTCTGGAGTGCTTTCTACCGTTTCTAACATGGGACTTACTCCATGAATTCATCTTTTCTATTATGCCTGATTTTCAAAACAATGCTAATTATTGCAGGTGTCAGAAACTATACTGCTCTCTCGTTGAATTTTCTTTTTTTCTCATTTGCTTGGAGATTTCCTCTCTGCAGCCATACACTCCTCCTCTTCCAGGTTCTAATTGTTCCGAGGGGTTCAATTCTCCCTCCCCTGAAGACAGACTTTACAAGCCCTCAAACCTACAGGCCTTATCCAGTGTAACATTCTAATCTCCCTCTTCCCAAAAATGCATTAATCCATTAAATCTCTTCCCACCTCTATAGTAAGGTTTCATTCCTTTCCTCTCTTTTATAGTTACTCCCCCCACCCAACTTCATCCACTTTCCTGTAGTCACTTCTTTTTCTGAGACTACAGAGAGCAGCTTCCCCTCATTGTTAATGCTTGATTTGTCCTCATTTCACTATCTCTACCTGCTTTTTTTCCTTGCCTTTCAGATACCCTTCCACAATTTACAAAATAAGTATTTATCTGAAGAAAAGGTATCACCAGGTTCTGCACATAATGACCTTCTCCCTCTTCACTTGATATCTTTCTTGGATTTTTGCTTGCTCCCTTGTTTTCCTTGTGTGCATTTAGAAAATAATCTTTTGCTGGTCTTTCTGTTATGAGGCATAATAGAAAAGATGAATTCATGGATTTTTGTTCTGTCTTGTTTTTTGGACATCCTATGAATTTTAGGTTGTCTCTAGTCCTGCCTCCAAGATCCATATATATATATATTTTTTTTTTGCATAGTGAAAATATTTTCTTTCTTGTATTCTTTTTGCTTCTCTTCTTTATTGTTTATCACTTTTGTGTTTTTGTAGTCCAATCTATTTTTATCTCTTCTATTTTTTTTGTGAAGCTTTCACTTTTCAGATTTTTTTATGCTGTTAATTATTTTTGCTGTGCATGACATAACTTCTTCTTCTTCTTCTTCTTCTTCTTCTTCTTCTTCTTCTTCTTCTT
>JAJPUD010002817.1:164461-198433 GCA_023553655.1 Myrmecobius fasciatus | reverse complement strand
CACACACACACACACAGTTCCTGAAATTCTTGTTGGGTTTGGGTTTAATTAACATTTGTCTTTGAGGCTTTGCTTGTAATTATTTTCACATTGTTATCTTCTGAGATGTGTCTTGATCTTTCTTGTCACCATAGTAACTTTTTATGGGCAATTTCTTTTTGTTATGTGATCATTTTTTCCAAGCTTATTTCTTGACTTTGAAATTTAGGTTAAAGTTGGGCTCTGTTTACCTTGGGGTGTGGACATTTTCCTAAACTTCAGAATCTTTTTATGTTGATGTTTTCAGAGTGAGTTCTGGAAGTGGGGAGAGGAATCTGCAAGTCTTGAATGCTTCAAAGGTGGTGTGATCCTGGTCTATACTCTGATATTAGTATTATTTATTAGTATTATTAATAGTATTTATTAGTATAGGCCCTGGCTCTGCTGCAGCCACAAGTTCAGCCATAACTCCTCTTGGTCCTGGAACCAGGTCCTCTGTTCTTCTGCATTTACCAGTACTAGCATAGCTCTCTGCCTTGGAACTGTGACCAAAACCCCTGTTTTTTTGTGAGAGACCATGAGCATTCATCACCACCCTAGAACTGTGATCCAGAACTGCTTATGGACAATAGAATTGCCAACTAGTGCCAGAAAAGGGTCTCTTATCATTTTTTTTCTGACCAATTGTCCAGCCCCCTTTCTGTGTCTCATTTGAGAGCTCCCAAAACTGCTGCTGCTGCTGAAACTATTTCTAGGTTCCACCATTGGCATTGAAACAGTATGATGTTTCTGTACTTTGGACTGGTCTCCAGACTTTTCCTGCCTACCCCTTAATTTTTCTTAGAATGGAAACATATCCCACTCTGATCTTTTGTTGACTCTGCTACTTCCAGAATTTGATCTGAAAAGTTATTTTAGTTGTTTAGAGGGGAATGTTGGGGGAGTTAAGCTAAGTTTTTGCCTCTAATTCAGTATTTTGGATGTACAACATTCATTTTTAATGGAAGTCTAAAGTTCAGAGGACATATTAGAACTGGATGCATAACTCTCTGATTCATCTGCATTGGGATAATAATTAAACTATTTAAGATGATGAGCTCATCCATATAGAGATTGTAGAGAGAGAAGGGAGGAAGACTCAGAAAATAATACAAGCTCTTAAAGGGTTATACTGTGGGCAATGAACCAGCAAAAGAAGCTGAGAAAGAGCAGTCAGACAGATTGGAATAGAATCAGAAAGACAAATAAGAGTAGAATCAGGAAAGAAGGGCAAAATGGGAAAAAATGGAGAACAGTGTTTCTGGTTTGGTAGAACCTGCCCAAACTTTTGGCTGCGTTGTTTATTAGCCTTTGGGAAACAAGGGTCCACTGGAGGATTGGGAAGCTATATGGTATTAAAAAATAACATCTATTTTGAGCAAATCAGAAGGGTGCCAAACAAATCCTCTGCCTCATATATTCTCTAAAAATACCTGCCTCTGCCATTATATATGGGAATAGTGTTATGGCTTCTAAAAGATTTCTTCCATGGATGCAAGAAGCCAGAATGCTGACTAGATTTTAGAAACTGAAAAAAAAAATCAGCATCTTGGCAATGAAAAAAAATCCCAAGAGAATGCGTTTTTCAGACCTTTGTTTCCATGTTTCCTTGCTTCTTCTTCATAATTACTTATTGTTTTAGGTTTTCTTTTTTGCTCATATCTATGATTTCATTGGTATGGGGTACTTCCATTTTGGGTAACTCCCATTGTAGGAAATTTGAGTTAGATGAGAATTCTCCAAAAAATGAGAGACATGCTGCCCCTTGTTTCATGTTTAGTAATAGAAATCAAATTTGGTGTTAAGTAGCATCTGTGGCAAAGCAAATGGATGTCATGCATTTCATAGACTCCTGGACTTACCCACTTGGAAAAGGACCTAGAGTTTATCCAATTCAATTGATATGAAAGTATCAATTCCTTATCCAGTCTTCAGTTTGTGATTGCATATGACAGTGAACTCATTACTCATAGGCATTTCCATTTATGAGTACCTGATACTATTAAAATGCCTAATAGCACCCACATCCATGACTCTCAACCTTTGCAACAAAAGGGGAAACACTTTTCATATCACTTTTTTTGGAGGGCAGCAAACTTAGTCATCATATTTTCACAATTAGATGCAGTAGGTACTGCATATAACATGAGATTTTTTTGATATGTTGATTAGTTTTGCTGACCTTTTCTTTATTTTTTTTTCTTCTTTATTATTAGGGATGGCTCTCTGGAAGAGAGAGAGAGAGATACAGTGGGAAATGTAGGTGATGTAAAAACACATACTATTAATAAAATATATTTTAGAGTTTCCAGAAGCATTTGAAAACATTTACTTGTAATGTTTCTCTTGACTTATTTAAGCCAGATTACCTAGGAGATAGATAGGAAGTTTGGGATGTTGGTGAGTTATATGACCATATTGCTTTTTGAGTTATAAAGATTATGCTATTTGTATTTACATTTGAGGTTAGTGATAAGAATAAAGAGAATTGTCCCATAGAAATCCACATGGTTCTCAGAGAGAGAGAAAGACATAGAAGTTGGATCCAGGAAGGAAGAGTATCATAATATTCTTTCCAAGAGTCATATGAAACTAGCTCTTAAAAAAATTACAACTCAGTTTATCATAAGGTGAATAATATCGTATGAAAAGGACAACTTAGAAAACCAAATAAGGTTTTTCTTTAAGAAAAAGATAAAGTAAATCCAATTTATGGAGATGTTTGGGTGCTTTAAGATAAATCATATTATTATAGTTTATCATCAGAAGGGTATGCAGCTTAACAGGCTTACATTTGGCAGCAAAATTGAAAGAGTCCTTAATATCTATGAAGAATCCATTATTTTATGTCAGTTTTTGGAAAGTACAAAGTAGAGATGTGCCCTGAATTTCCATGTTGTGTTATAGGCAGAGAGCTAATATTTAAATGAGTACTATTTGATGGAATGTCAGAATGTGATGTTAGAAGAAGAGTTTCCTTCACTTATAGAATTAGAATATCAGATACAAAAGGAACAATAAAGATCATTTAATCTTCTCTACTTCTTCCTTTAAAGATAAAGGAACAAAGCCTTAGAGATATCACATGACTGATCTAAATTCACAATACTAGTCACTGGCAGAATCAGAAATAGAACATATATCTCCTTAACCTACTTGTTAGCATATGTTCATCATTTTCTAATCTGTTATTTAGAGAATAATGATACTGCATTAAAAAAAAAAACTTAAGCACTTCTTGAATCTCATTCTCTTGGTGTACTTCTTTACCTTGTATTTTTATGAAGAATCTGGAAGTAGAAATTTCCAATGAGTCAAGCAGAGAGTTGTCTTTAAGGTAGAACAACAGGGATATTATCCCAACATACCAAAATCTCGGGGGCACAAAACATAAGGGACAAACTGATTTTTCTCTTCCTTAATTGAAGTTTCCTTAAATATTTGCATTATTTTTATATCATGGATTAGACATTGATTTAAGGATCCTTTCATGCTCCTTGTCTTACATGTGTTGTTTCCCTGGATGTCCAAACTACTCATAATAACTCTGGCCAGAATGGTTGAGCCTGCTGATATGAGCTCTAAGCTTGTTATTTAAGTGCTGCTTTTAAATTGTTAAAAAATTTGCTTCCTGATCCAAAGAAGACAAAATGTCAAAGACTGTCAAAGCCTCAATGCTTTTACCCAAAGTTTACAAGAATATTAACTTGGAAGTTCCCTATAAAATAATGTGACAATCATATTTTATACATTATTGTATGTATATGCTAAAAGATATCATGATGTAAAGGAGATGGAGTAATTGGAGGAAATTTGGTTTGAATCTTATCTTTGATACTAGCTATGTAGCCTGCTCAAATCATTTCACCTCCTTCTGCCTCAGTTTCCTTTGCTTGAAATGTAGATATAATACACTAGCTCAGTGGGTAGCTGTATGGACAATGCCTTGCAACCCCCAAAGTATTATATAAATGTGACTTGGTATTACATGTGGTGCCACAGGGAAGTGATTGTTGCTTTCACTCTGGGTACCTCTGCTTTCTTTTACTTTGGGGGCCAGGGACTGCTTCATTGGCTCCCATTGCAGGTGATCAATGATTTCCTCTTCTTTCCCCCTTGGCATGTCCTGGTTTGCTTTTGCTCAGTTTTTTTTGCACAAGGTAATGCAGATTTCCAACTTCTAAGGTATCTCTGAATTAGAGACACAAATGCCATTTGAGCTTTTCCCTTTTACTTTTCTTTTTCTGATAGCTGCTACAGAGAACAATAAATAAATAACCACAAATGAAAAGAAAAAATGACTATGCTGTGTGAATTCCTAAAGTTAGCCCTAGACTCTGCAAATGAAGAAGAAATGAGAGCTTGATGTATCTTAACTATTTTGTTCTCTTTGACTTACTCTTCCTGGAGGAAGCTAATCCTTCCCCATAGATCTCTCATTTGGGTTGTATGGTCAAACTCTTTGGTTTCATGTTCACTGGATCCTGGGGTCACAGAATTGAAGATTTATATTGGGTAAGAAACTTGGAAGTCATCTTATTTAACTCACTTATATAGCCAATCAATTAATAAACATTTATTAAGCACCTAGTATATATGCACTGTAGTAGGCTATGGGGATACAAAAAGAAGTAAAAGTCTTTGCCTTCAAGGAACTTAGAATCTAATGGGGGAGAGATAATAGGGGCAGGTGGGTGCACATCTTTGCCTCAGCCACTTACTAACTGTGTAACTCTGGAAAAGTAACTTAACCATGTTTGTCTCAGTTCCTCATCCATAAAATTATCTGGAGAAGGAAATAGAAACTTACTCCATTATCTTGCTAAGAAGTCAGTAGTTGGAATGGAGGAGGGAGAGAATTCTGAGTCATGGGGATAGCCCAGGGAGATGGAATGTCTTGTTTGTGGAACAATCAGGAGGCCAGTGCTACTGAATCAAAGAGTACATGTTGAGGAACAAGATGTAAGAAATATGGGAAAGTAGGAAGAGGCTAAATTATGAAGAACTCTGAATCCTAAATAGGGCATTTTGTATTTGCCCTTAGGGACAATAGAGAAACTCTGAAGTTTATTTAGTAAGGGATGATGACTGGATCGTGTTTTAGGAAAATCACTTTAATAGAAAAAAGGAGTTTGAGTTGGAGTGGAGAAAGAGATGAGGCAGGCAGACTAGTCTCACCAGAAAACTATTGCAATTAATCTAGGCATGAGGTAAGGAAGGTAATGAGTATACTAGACTGATGGCAGCATCAGAGAAGAGAGAGGGGCATTTGTGAAATCTGCAAAAGTGAGATAATAGGCCTTGGCAAGAGATTGGATCTGGAGGGTGAGAGATATTGAGGAGTTCAGAATGACTACTTTAAATAGTGTTGCTTTTACCCAATAATAGGGGAAGGCAAGAGTGGGGTAAGGGTTAGGGAGAAAGGTGTTGAGTTCCATTTTGGACATGTTTAGTTTAAGATGTCCAGTAGACATATAATTTAAGATGTTTGAAAGGCAATTGGAGATGTAAGATGAAAGGTTAGTAGAAAGTTTGGGGTAGAATAGGTGATTTTGAGAATCATCAGCATAGAGATGGTAATTAAATCCAAAGGAACTGATGTGGCCACTAAGTGAATTAGTAGAGAGGGAAAAGAAAAAAAGGGTCTGAGACAAAAACCCGAGGGACATTTATGGTTAGTGAATTTGTTCTGGAGGAGGATCTCATTAAAAGAGACAAAGATGGAGCAGTCAGATAGACAGGAGGAGAATCAGGACACAGACTATATAAAGAGATTATCAAGGAGGAGAGGGTGATCAGGAGAGAAAATATGTGAGGAAACCAATCAATCAACAAGCTTTTAGGTGCCTGCTATGTGCCAGGCACAAATGAAAAAGTGGGAAAGTGCCTGCCTTTAAGGAGATTCCATTCTCATAGAAACTGACATTCAGACTGATAAGATTGCAAAGAATCTTGGTTTCTTCTGACTCTTCTTTTTAATCTCACTTTTAAGTATAAGAATTTATGTTACTTTCCTATCTGTATCCCAAAGGTTCTTTCTAGAGGTTATAGATCTTCTAGTAAAGATCTTATAATTCCTGTTACCAATTTGTACAAAAATACCCAGTCTTTAGTTGAGATCTAAGCTTCTTTTTGAACTGGTTCCAACTTATCTTCCCTATCATATTTCAAACTGTTGTATTTTGTAGGTTCTATATTCTAAGAAATTGGATAATTGGTTTTTTTGAGATTGCTCTTATTCTCATCTCCAGAGTCCATCTGTACACATCCCATATACCTACCTGGAATGTATTTCATCCATGTCAATGCCTGTTGAAATCCTTTTCTTCCTTCAAGGTCTAGCACAGGTGCTTCCTCTTCCATGAGCCTTCTCTAATTCCCTTACCTTTAAGTTGATGTAGCCTCTTCATAAATTTCTAATTAAGCTTTGGACCCTTCTTTGTTTTTAGCATATTTCCCCACATGCTATTCTTATTTGTGTAATATGTTATCTCTATTAGATTGTAAGTTCCTCAAGCATAAGAATTGTTTTATTTTTTTATATTCCCATATTTGAACTTAATACTAATATAAAGTCTTGTATGTTACACAGGACCTGTGAGCTCCCTAAACCAATTTAATTACAAGTCTAGAAAAACCCCACCAAAATGCACACATACACATACACACATACATCTATGAATATGCACACAAATATACATATGTAGATATTCTTTTTATGGCAGCCATGATTTCTTTTACATAGAGGGTTTCTATTAAGAAATTTTATCATTGATTGCATGAACATGCTTTACAACATATGGTATTTTTAAAATTAAAGCTTTTTATTTTTCAAAACAAATGCATGGACAATCCTTCAACATTAGCCCTTGCAAATCCTTGTGTTCCAATTTCCCCCCCTTCACCCCCATGCACTCCCCTAGATGGAAAGTAGTCCAATATATGTTATACATGGTAGAAATATATGTTAAATCCAATATATGCATGCATATTTATACAATTATCATGCTATACAAGAAAAAAAGAGAAGCAAAATAAAATGCAAGCAAGCAACAATAAAAAGAATGAAATTGCTATGTACAACATATAGTATAGTACAACATAGAGTTATCCAAGGAGATTAAGTGATTTGTGGCAGCACTGTATAGTCAGTGATTGAGCTAAGTCAGAGATTGGGACTTTATCCTAGATCTTGCTGACTTGACCCTTAAGCAGTCTTTTACTCCATTATGCTATGCTATTTCTCACTTCATACATAGTAGGTATTTCACAAATGTTGAATTGAATGACATTTTGACATTTCTAAGTCACTATCATGCTGCTACTTAAGGAAAAATGCTAAATCCTGATGATTTTTTCATTTTAATCCAGATGTAATAATATAACAAAGAGTGATATTATGATGAGGGTGAATATTACATGGAATTGGGAGATGTGTCATTAACTATATTTCAAATCTGCTATTGAATACTGGGAGACTTTAATCTAAATACTTTTCTTCTCTATAGCTAAAAGTAGTCTTTTATAATATAGGATATTACAGGGATACTGGAGGGAGGAGAATTTGATAAATATTAATTATATAAAAGTAATACATTCTTTATATGTCATATTCCTTGAATTTTCATGGAAATAAAAAAAATCCTTCTGTTCATTCAAGATCTCATTTTTTTGCGAGGGAGTTAATCATTACTGAATTTCTAGCCAGACACTTGCTGAATTTGCACTTCACTTCATATCACTGTTCATATGGACTCACTCTTCCCCTAAATTTTCCCAAATGAAGCAATCTGTCAGCCCAGATTTGTTTCCCCTGGAAGCAAAACACAAAAGAAAAGATAAATGGGATTCTGTGGCTATAGATAGCAGCCAAGTGTGGTTAAAAACTTGGCCAAAAATGAACTTGGAGTTTTCAGGGTATATTTAATTGAAAGATGTGGCTCATTTTGGTCCCTGGGCTGAGCTGGCAATTGCACAAATGTAAAATGTAGAAACCATGGCTACAAGCTTTGGCAAGACCAGTAGAGAGAGGGGAAGAAGGAGGGAGAGAAATGGTATTTGTAAAAGCAGAGGGCTAGCCTTTCTTCTTTTTTATGATTATTCTCTCATTTCTCTGTCTTTCTTGGCTAGAATGAAAGAGTGAGTTATACGTGTAAGTCATATTTCTGGAACAAAGAGGTAACCAAGACACCTCCTCTCTCTTTTCTCCTTCCCACTTTTCTAGGGTATTGTTCATGGCTAGAAATCAATCTTTTAGCTCTCTCTGGTCCCGTAAGAGGAGGCAATAGTTTATCCTTTCTATCTTGGATGATGATTGTATATGATGTTTCTTCCATTCAGCCTCATGTCACTACCTATGAGCTAAAGGTTCAATATCAGTTAAATTTGTCTCTTTCTGCTCAGACTAAAGGCAGTTTGTATGGTAGATTTGAGCAACTGAGGATAGTCTTTGTCACTGGGTCAAAGTAGTTCTCAGAATTTTAGTTTTTGGTTTTGTCTGTTCATCTATATGAGGATGGGTTGTCCAATATTTAAGCAAATATAATTTAAGTTAGAAGAAAAAATTCAATTGTGGTGCATGTATATGTGGGAGGGAGATGACTAGTCATTATAAGAATTCTTATTTATTATCCTCTAGAAAAAACCCATTTCCTGCTATTGTAAGCAAACCCTTATAAGGAAACAGAAGGAAAGGAAGGAAAATTAAATAAATAACTTGGGAGAAAAATTTCATTTTTGCTATGATTTGTGAAAAATCTTTTGTTTATAATTAGTCTGAAAAATCTTGAAAATACTATTTTTTTTTCCAATCTAAAGCTGTTTTTAATGCAATACCATGATTCTGTAGTCACTTGGGAGTTCAAGTGGTGGTATTGACCTATGATAGTTTAGCCCTAGAATGGAAAATTCTTTGGTATTTGAGCCCTGTGAAAATGCTGCTAACAATTCTAGCAGTTTTCAAGATTTCTTTCATGCTGTAGACTCATTTTTCAGAGATAATGAAATTGATAATATATTTATTTCTTTCACATACTGCACAATTTTTCAGAAAATGATAGTTACAACTTTTATAGATTTGACAATAATAATTACATCAACTGTGGTGCTGGCATAGTCAGTAACCATTTATTAAGTGCCTACTATATGCTAGACATTGCATTAAATAGGCAACTTTTTTGAATGAGGATGGAGTGACATAGTTAAGTCTGTGTTTTAGGTAAATCAGTTTGACAGATGAGTGGAGGATTGACTGGAATTGGGGAGAAATTTGAGGCAAGGAGAATAACCAATAGACAGACATGAGGTGACGAAAGCCTGTACCAAGGTAGTTATATTGCCAGAGGAGATATTATGAGATAAATGAAAGATATTATGAAGGTAGAGACAAGAGGATGTGGAAATTAAGTGGATATAGAAAGTGAGAAAGAGTTGAGTTGACAATGTCACCAAAGTTGTGATCTTGGGTGACTCAGAAGATAGTAAACATAAAAGTTAGGAAGATGAAGGTTTTTGGCAAAAGAAAAAGAGTTCAGCTTTGGACATGTTAAATGTAAAATATCTATGGAGCATCCAGTTTGAGATGTCTGATATGCAATTGTTAATGCAAGACTGGAGATTATTAGAAGCTAGCACTGGACAAGTATATTTAAGAGTCATTTGCAGAGACATCATAATTGAGACTCTGGGCACTGATGAGATCACCAAGTGAAATACTATAGAGTAAGAAGAAAAAGTCCAGGACATAGTTTTAGCGTATTCCCATGGTTTTCATAGGATTAAAGCAATTGAAGATTAGTGAGAGTAGACATCTGAGGGGCAAATCTGCTGGAAAAGACATATTGGAATGGGATTATTTTTGCATGAACAGAAGTTTTCCTTGGTAAAAAGAAATAATAGTTCTTGTGAAATAGGCATGAAGGAGGAAATAGTAGCAAGGGGCATCTGAATGGCATGAGATGAGAAATGGAGGAGAGGGAACTCCTGGCAAATAACATCATCATATATTCCAGATTTAGGATTTAGGTTGGTGATTGACTACAGCGGGAAAAGAGACCATTCACACAATCCTGCAATTAAGTATAATTTAGACATACAAATGGCCTCAAATTTTCATCTGTCAATATATCTTGTACATGCCAACCCACAAAATTCACCAGTGATTACTCTATCCAATATTATGTCTTCCTCATTGTGTCAAAGTTTTCTCAAAGGTTTTTGATTCTCTTTCAGCTTTGAGCAAACATTTCTAAGACCAAATCTAAGGGAAAGATCAAGGTCCTGACTCTAAATTTTTTCAGTTGTCTATAAACATACAAGACTAATAGGAATCTTTGGGATTCTTGCTTAATCAATCAATCAACATGTACTTATTAAGTGCTTGCTATAGAATATGCGAGGTGTTGGGCTAATCACTGGGGATACAAAGACAAAAATGGCATAGTCCTTACCATTAAGGAGCCTACATTTTATTGAGAAATTTATAATAAGGTCAGAGATGTGGGTCAGGTTAATTTGTGAAGGTTCTTAGAACAGAGATGTTTGTATTTATTTCAAGGGACACTAGGGGGCCATTGGAATTTATTGATTTTGTTGTTGTTGTTGTTCTTTAAATTACCTTAAAGCACAGGACAAAGAACTCTTTCTCTTTTCTTTCACCCTTTGGGATTATGAGAATCCTAGGAGATCTACAAATTAGACTAATTTAGTCAATGTGTGTAGATGAATATTATGGCCCAAGACCACAAGGAATAAATAAATTTATATGGATCTGTGATCCTATTACAATCATTTGAAAAATTAATCTGCTTTTCTGGTGGAAAATGGCTCTGACTCCGGCTCATTTAAAACTGATTGGTCTGGCCTCAAGATCACAATTACCAACCAAGGCTGTGACACTTTAAAATATGAACTTGCTTTCCATTACTGGCACTTGGAAAAAACTGGAAGCAGCTGCCCCATGCTTGGTTGGGCTTTTACTATGCTTGGCGTTATTAGATCATTGTAGGGGGTATGATAACAGCTGCTCCCTGTGTTGGCTCACAGGTTCATAAATATATTTAAATTCTCACATGTGGAAAAATCAAGGGTCTTGTAATTAGTAGAACTGAATTTGAGTTTGGATTTCATCACTTATTAGTGACCATCATTCTGGGCCTGGAAACACAACTGCCCACTCCAATTTATTTCCTCTGGGATGATGTTAGACCACCAGAGCAAATACAGGCCTGAGCAAGGCCCTAGCTTGGTTGGAATTGGAACAGTATTTTCCCTTTCTTATAACTGATGTGTTACTAGTACTGATATTTCTAGTGACTGAACCTCCATCTACCAGGTATTCTACCCATTTATGCACCATACACAGAGTACCATCGCTGCTGCTCATAGTGGCTAACCTAGTGTGACTATGGAAGTAGTCCATTGAATATTTGGTGGGCTACCTCTTCCTCCATATTTCAGTAGAAAGAGGGATGAATTCTGAGCTGGAGGATCTGGCCTTGAATCTCAACTCTTTTACCCATCTCTTTGTCCTAAAGGAAGTCATTTTATGTCTTTTTACTTTCTCCATCTGTAAAATGAATAGTTTAAATTAGGTGGTCTCTAAGGTCCCTTAGAGTTCTATATCAGAGATTTTGAACTTTTCAAAAGGCATAAACCTCTTTGGCATTCTGATGAAGCCTATGGACCTTATCTTGAATAGTATTTTTACATATATAAAATGAAACATGCGGGGATTGCAAGGAAAATCTAAGATGAGCAAAAATAAATATGTAATTCTGAATTTTGAATCCATGAACTTCCTAAAATCTATACCCAGACCTCTTGGATGTTTATGGATTCCTGGTTAAGAATCCCTATTCTAGAGCCACAATCCCATGTTCCTTGATGCAGTGACCTATATTCTATTCTTGGACCAAGTTTCTGGTCACTGTTTTGAAGTGCAGGTATCCTCCCATATTTGTCTATTGAAATGGAGAGTCCTATTGTATAGCTTTGTCTAGATAGACTTTAAATACATGCTCCACTCCAAACCTCTCTAGCAGTACTGCTTCTAAGAAGACTCCATCTATTTGTATTGCAGAGAAGGCAAATATGTATTTATCTGCTAAAGATGACTGCCTTATCCTAATAGTCCTGACCTCAGGGCTCTGACAAGCTGTGATTCTGGCTCTCAGATTGCTTATTAGTGCATACAGAATTTTCTTAATCACCTGGCTAATATTCTACCCCTGCTTGCTTAAAGAAAAAAACATTTCTTACTATTTCAACCTCTGCAGATTTCTGGAACCTAGAGATTTTCTTTATTTCTTCCATGTTTTTGTTCATTAATTTATTTATTTGAATTTCTTTTATTTTTTTTCTCAGACAGGAGAAAATTTAGATAGTAAATTAATTTAGATAGTATTGTCATTTTTATTGCATTTACTCAGTCTGCCCATGAGCACTTCATATTTTTCCAATTGATTAGATCTGATTTTATTTATGTGGAAAGTGTTTTGTAATTGTGTTCATATAGTTCCTGACTTTGCCTTGGCAGGTAAACTCCCAAATATTTCATATTGTCTACAGTTATTTTAAATGGAATTTCTCTTCATTATCTCTTGTTGCTGGACTTTGTTGGTAATATATAAAAATGCTGATGATTTATGTGGATTTATTTTGTATCCTGTAACTTTGCTAAAGTTGTGAAATTAGTAGTTTTTTAGTTTATTCCCTAGGATTCCCTAAGCATACCATCATAACATCTGCAAAGAGTGGTAATTTGGTTTCCTCATTACCTACTCTAATTCCTTTAATCTCTTTTTCTTCTCTTATTGTCAAAGCTAACACTTTTAATACAATATTAAATAATAATGGTGACAGTGGGCAATCTTATTTCACCCCTGATCTTATGGAAATGGTTCTAGTTTGTCCCCATTACATATGATGCTTGCTGATAGTTTTAAATAGATACTACTAATAATTTTAAGGAAAACACCACTTATTCCCATACTCTCTAGTGCTTTTAATAGAAACGGGTATTGATTTTGTCAAATGCTTTTTCTACATCTATTGAGATAATCATATGATTTTTGTTAGTTTGGTTATTGATATAGACTATTATGGTAATAGTTTTTCCTAATATCGAGCTAGCCCTGCATTCCTGGTATAAATCTTACTTGGTCATAGTGTATTATCCTGGGGATTATTTGCTGTAATCTCTTTGCTAATATTTTATTTAAGATTTTTCTTCAATATTCATCAGGAAAATTTTTTTCTCTATAATTTTTTTTCTCTATTTTGACCCTATGTGTTTTCAATATCAGAACCATGTCTGTGTCCTGATCCAACCATTTTGGAGAGGAATTTGGAATTGTGCCCAAATGGCTATCAGACTTTGATCCAGCACTGTCTCTCCTGGATTTGTATCCCAAAGAGATCACAAAAAAGGGAAAAAGGACTTATTTGTGCAAAAATGTTTGTAGCAGCTCTTTTTGTAGTGGCAAGAAACTGGAAAATGGAGCGGATGCCTAACAGTTGGGCAATGGCCAAATAGATTATGGTATATGAATATTGTGGAATATTATTGTTCTATAAGAAATGATGTAGAATGATTTCAGAGAGGTCTTAGAGAGACTTACATGAACTGATGCTAAGTGAAATGAGCAGAACCAGGAGATCACTGTACAGGGCAACAGCAAGATTATACCATGATATGTTCTGAGGGACGTGACTCTCTTTGACAATGAGGAAATTCAAATCAGTTCCAAAGGCTTTGTGAAGAAGAGAGTCATCTGTACCCAGAGAGAGGACTTTGGGGACTGAGGGTGTATCACAACATAGTATTTTCATCTTTTAAAAAAAAAGTTTGTTTGCATTCTGTTTTCTTTCTCATTCCCCCCTCCCCTTATCTGAAAATTCTTGTGCACCATAATAATTGTGGAACTATGTATGGAATAATTGCACATGTTTTACATATTGGATTACTTGCCATCTAGGGGAGGGAGTGGGAGTAAGGGAAGAGAAAAAAATTAACACAAGATTTTGCAAGAGTGAATGTTGAAAATTATCTATGCATATGCTTTGAAAATAAAAAAAACTTTTATTTTTAAAAAAGAAAATGCTCTGTGCTGTTGAGAATTCTACTTGACTAATGACCTTTTAACATAATTAGGAATTCAGTACTCAATTAGATGTGGGAGTGTCCAGAAGTGTTAATCAGGTTACCACTTCTCTTCAATGTTGTAAAATTACTGTGATGTTTAAGTGAGGTATTTCTGAAAAGTAAAGTGTTTTGTAAAATAAAGTATAAATATTGAAATATAAAGAAACATATAACATTATGCATTATTAGAAACATGATTCTTTTAAGTCTTCTCATATATTATGGCATACATTAAATCTGGGTTCTTTTATTTATTTATTTAAAAAAATTTTCAGTTAATAAAACTTTCATTTTCTCTTTCATCTACTTCCTTCATTGGAAGACAAAACTCTTATAAAAATTTTATATTCATTAGACTGTCAAAATTAATAAAAAAGTTAAATGTTTTTTCTTTTGTAGACTTACTAAAAGCATACTAGAAAAACTCAATTAATATATAGTATGCACTTTATCCTATTGCCACCTAATTTTGATCTCTTTTGCTAGGTCTTCATATTAAAAAAAATCTTTTCATTCCATGTAGCCTAAGTATTTAGAATAGTGACATATATTAAAATATTGTTCTCAGATTTCAGAGATCAATAAAATGCTTGGGTAATGATGGGTAACATACTTTTTTTTATAATAGTGTGGTTCTAGTGAAAGGTAGTAAGTATCTGGTATATAATTTTAGTTTACAGGTCATGTGTTGTTAAGTATTCAACATGTGCTAAATTTTGCAACCTGAAGTGTTATGTTGCATAATTATTATCAATTCATTGCAAAGTTCATTCCAAATTGCTTAGGCTTAAGTTTTCTGTAATTTCGGTAGCAGTGACCCAGTCTTATTGCTGTCACAACACTATTTTTGTTTCTATAACAAATTCATTTGATTCAGCCATTTGTTCACCTCTTTGTCAGTGAATTGTCATTCAAATTCATGTTACCTACTGAAGATGTTTTGATTCCAGTCTTGGATCATAATAGTTTCCAAGATTCCATCTTGAGATAGATGAATATTAACATCATTATCATCATCATCATCATCATCATCATCAATAAAAGCAATATATCAATACTTAAATGAACTACATATTATGTGAATGGGATCCTGCCAAAACATGATTATTTAAAAGTCTACTTCACTTAACCTTGTATGTGAATTTTTAATTGGCCATTTTTTTTTGTGTGTGTGGTGTTTTGAAAGGAATAGAAAGAATTAGAGTAGAAAGAATTAGCCCTCTGAGATGTCCCTGGAAATTTATGATGAATAGTATTAGGCAACTGAGAGAAAATGATAAAGGTAAGAATTGCAAAGCCATTAGATTTGGATCAAACCCGGTTTGGAATAACATAATCCAGTACTGCCTTTAGCATCTTGCATTTTAAAATTAGGTTATATCACTTGCCTGAGGCTTAACAATTATTAAAAAAATCAGTCACTGAGGTTTGAACAGAGTCATTCTGAGGAAAGTTGAGAGTGATTGCTTCAAAACCTTCATTTCATCTTTGGGTAAAGGAAACATCTTAATTTGGAGGATCAGATTTTATAGCTAGAAAAAACCATAGTAATACTTTTTCCAATCCTTTTATTGTACAAATGATGAAACCAGCTTACAGGTACTAAATGACTTGCCCAAGATCATATAGATACTAACAGAATGAAGACTTCAACTTGAATTTTTAAAATATATAACATTTCTTATTCTTCCCTCTCTATGTGTTTATGATATTTAGGTCTTTAAGTATATTTCATTGAAATGCAGACTCTCCCAGGGAGATGTAAAACATAAGCTATTATTCAGAATTTATCAGATACTTATTTGCTGGATCATCATTGGTGAATGTCTCCTAAGGCTGTGCTCTCTTCTCTCTATACCTTCTCTGTTGGTGAGCTAATCAGATACCAAGGATTCAATGATCACCTCCACATATAGTCCTAGATCTACCATGTCCCACTTTAGTCTCTCTTGGATTTTCTTCCCACACCAATTTTCTATTAGACACTTCACACTTGGTATATCTCACTTAATATTTTCCCTCTCCTTCAACCCTATACCCACTTAAAGCTTTCTTTTTTCCCATTGAGAGTACCACAGTCATAGTAGTCACCAGATTGAATTATTCTTATCTCTATTTTTTTCTTTTATCCAATTTTTAAAAATCTTTATATCCAGCCCTTTTTGTAGTGGCAAGAAACTGGAAATTGAATAGATGCCCTTCAATTGGAGAATGGCTGAATAAATTATGGTATATGAATATTATGGAATATTATTGTTCCATAAGAAATGACCAGCAAGACAATTACAAAGAGGCTTGGAGAGACTTGCATGAACTGATGCTGAGTGAAATGAGCAGAACCAGGAGATCATTATACACGGCAACAACAGTACTATATGATGATCAATTCTGATGGACATGGCTCTCTTCAACAATGAAATGTTTCAAACCACCTCCAATTGTTCACTGAAGATAGCCATATACACCCAGAGAGAGGGATGTAAAATGTGGACCACAACATAACATTCTCATACTCCTTGATTGATGTTTGCTTACATTGTGTTTCCTTTATCTGATATATCTTTTGTGTAGATAAGATTTTTCTTGCACAACAATGATAAGTTTGGAAATATGTATACATATATTCGATTTGCCAATATTTTAACATAATTAACCTGTAGTGGATATCCTGCCATCTAGGGGAGGGGTGGGAAGTTGGGGGGAAAAATTTGTAACAGAAAGCTATGTAAGGGTTAATGTTGAAGAATTATCCACACATGTTATACAAATAAAATTAAAAAAATCTTTATATCCAATAGATATATCCAAGACCAAGAAGTCTTGCTGTTTCTATAGCATTTCTCATATTCATAGCCTTTACTGGGGCCACAATTCTAATATATATATGTATATATATGTTATCTAGTCAAGCATCCTCATTTTAGAGAAGGAATTACTAAGACTCAAGGGAGTTGAATGGCTTGTCTAGAATCATATAGATGAGAAGTATCAAAGACATATCTGAATTCAGGTCCTCTTCTTTCAGAGTCTCAATTTTTTTTACCTTACTATACTGATCCCTTTTTAACCTTTTGCTTGGACTATTGCAATAACTTCTTAATTGTAATTTTGACTTGAATTTTTCCCTTTTTTAATCATTCTGCATCTAGTTGCCAAAGTAATGTTCTTAAAGTACAAATCTGAGTATGTCACTATTCTGCACAAGTATTGCCAGTGACTCCCTACTGCCACTAGGAATATGTCTGAACTTTTCAGTTTGTCACTCTAAGCCTCTGAAATATAGTTCTAGCTACATTTTAAGCTTATTTGGCATTACTCCTGTCACACACTTTATTGCAACCAAACTAACTTACAATTCCTGAAACTAGGCATTTAATTTTATACTTTGGGGCTTTTGCATAGATTGTCCTCTATGCAACTTATTCTCTACTCACTTCTTTTTCTTAGAATATGAGGATACTCAGCTCATAGGTCACATCCCAAATAAAGCCTTTTTGATCCTTCTATTTCGCCTTAATAATTTATCTATTATAATCATGTAACTTTTAATAATGATTTTCATATTAATACCTCCTTCCTTATTTAATCTTTGAAGACTCACCTCTTAGCACACATAGTATCTTATACCTAGGGATAAGGACTAGATCTGTGATATCATTGATGTAGGGAAATCCCAGATAAGGAAACTTTCTACCTGTGCAGGTTAGCATCTTTTTTCAACAACTTGTAGTCTTAGAAGTCCACCTAAAACAGAAAACCATATGTTCAGTATATATCAGAGATGGGATTTGAACTCATGTGTTCCTAGTATCAAGTCTAGCTCTCTATCCATTATGTCACACTTTCTCTTAAAACCTTGAATATAATAGATACATTTCATATCTTTTTTGGATTAGACTCAACCAACTTATTTCTGACCAATGACACTAACCTGAGAGCAAAGCTGAACAGAAATAAAATCCCCGAGAAATGATTGGGGACCTGGGAAAATGATGCAAAAAGGGGTAGTTAAAGGACACCAAAGATAAGTTTTCACTAGCCTAGTCTACTGGGCTTTCAAGAATAGATTGTTGGTTATTTTTATCACTTGGATTTCCCCACAAAACTTCTTTTCTCTGTTCCCTACCATAACTCCCACTTGAACTGTGCTCTTAGCCTTTATAAATATGGTCACTGCCTAAAGCCACAAAGGACAGTGGGAAGAAAGAACAAGCAACCCACTTCAACCTGCATTCTAGTGCAGCTTATCATTCGTCTTCTTCCGGTAGAGAAGTGAATGGCTTTTATTTCCCTCTAGGAATTTATGCTAAACACAATTACATGCAGCATTTGACAACAGAGCTGATAATTTATGTGCTGCTTGAATAGAAAATGAGAAGGATAATAGGAATGAATATCAATGGGTTCAGAAATGACTCCAAATGATTCTATCCTTTTCAAGAAGTTGGGGGCTGTGTAGTAGAAAGCAAAGGATGTAAAATAATCTCTTGGTAGATAAATTTAAACAATCCTAGGGAGTTAAAGTATGTGGCTGTGTGTGTGTGTGAGAGAGAGAGAGAGACAGACAGAGACAGAGCCAGAGAGACAGAGCCAGAGCCAGAGACAAAGACAGAGACAGAGAATGATTTAATCCAAGATCCAAGTTCTTTGACTAATATATGAGGAAATAAGTTCAGAGAAGTTTAATACTTTCCCAGAGCCACAAAAAGTATTTAGACTCCAAATCCCTGAATCTGAACAGGGATTTGGAGTCCAAATTTTTTTTGTTGTTTGCTTTTCATGCTTGAAGAGGATAAAAATGACATCAAGATTCCAGAGTGACAGTGTGTCTAGCTGTGGCTGATCATATTAATACACAGATCAGAAGGCTTCACCACAAGTCAGGAATGATAAATAGTTTGCATGACTATTTGAGAGGAAGTTGTCTCTAAATTTGTGCTCATGTTTCTTTTGAACTATCACAATGATGCTTTTATCATAGAGTACAGGATTTTTTTTTAATGCAGGTATGTCACACTGGATGATCCTATGCCAGTTTCTTTCCTACATCTCACAACTGATCCCAGAGTTTTTCAGATAGACTTTGAGGGTGTCTTGGTATCACGTCTTCTGACCTCTGTGTGAACACCTGCTTTGTGTGATTTCACCATAAAATAGTCTTTTATGAAATATATTTTGGCATTTGAACAACATAGTCAGCCCATTGCAATTGAGCTTTCTGCATTAGAGTTTGAATGCTTGGCAATTTAGATTGAGAAAGGACCTCAGTGTTGGTATCTTATTCTACAAGGCGATCTTCTGAATCTTCTTGAGACAATTTAAATGGAATTGACTCAGTTTCTTGGCATGGTGCTGGTATAATGTACAGATTTTATTGGCATATTGCAATGAAGTCATCAAAATAGTTTTGTAGATTTTCAGTTTGGTAGGTAGTCTATTACCTTTTCTTTTACACATTTTCTGTTGGAGCTTCCCAAATGCTGAGCAAGCTTTGGCAACGTCTGTGTCAACTTCATCATCTATGTGCACATCCCTTAAAGTATACTGCCAAAGTATAATAAGTGAACTTATTCATTTACTGTAATTTATAGTTCCACATATTGATGGCATGGCGATAACTGGTAAAAATTTGCATTTTCTTGGTTTTAATTATAAAACCCAAATCAGCACAAATAAGGGATATAATTAACCCATACTATATTGCATCTCAGCCTTAGAGCTGTGGAGTATATAATTATCTGTAAACAAAAAGCTATATCTCAACTTGTCCTCTACTTTAGTCTTAGCTTATAGACTTTTCAAATTAATTAATTTACTTTCATTGAGATAGTTGATCTTGCTGTTTTTGTCCTTGTTGAAGAAGTCTGATATTACTGAAAATATCATGCTAAATAAAAAAATAGGAACAAGCACCCAGCCTGTTTCTCTTTATTGATGAATGGGAAGACAAGAGAGTATTGTTTATCATCCAGAATGTGTGCATGCACGTCATCATGAAAATTATACCATATTGATGAATTTCTCTAGAAAACCAAATTCTGCCATGATTTTCCGTAAGCTTTCATGACTGACAGTATCAAAGGCTTTGGTCAGATCAACAAATGTTGTGTTCAAACATTTGTTTTGCTCCTGGCACTTTTCCTGGAGTTGAGGAGCAAAGATCATATCAATTTTTCCTTGGTCCTTTCTGAAGTGCCATACAATATAGAAAATTTGAAACAGCTTTTGTATAAATAGTGGACCTCTTACTTTGTAACTCTTAGCTACAAAAGAATAAGTACCAGATAACTTGTCATGCGAAAGGAACCAAATGACATTCAACAATTTAGTTGGAAGATCAATTAGAGAGGGATTGATTTCAACTTGAAGTAAATAGTCAATTGCTTCACCATTGGCTGATGATGATCTGTGGAGATCACTTTGTAAGTGTTCAGTTTATTTTTCCTACGTGCGTTCTTTTCACTGATCCATGTGGATCAGCATCGACTAGTTGAGATGTACCAAAGGTCTTTGGCCCATAAAGAGCTTTGAAAACACATAAAAATTCTTTGGCTGGTAATTATCAGTGACAAACTGAATTTCATCTGCCTTTTTAATGAGCCAAGAATCCTGAATTTTCCTAAACTTTGCTTGCACTTTATTTTTGACGGAGTTAAATGATGCCATTTTAGAGGCACACTTTCCTGCTGGTAGATCCTGTGGAATTCTCATTTTTCATTTTGTGGTTTCTGAATTTTCTCATTATTTTTATCAAACTAACTTTGATGTTTATGAGTGTTCTGATCCAAGTGAGTAAATTCAGTTCTGTACACCAAATCTCTGAAATCTGCTCACTCCTTTTAATGCTCCACTATTACCATCCAATTGTTGTCTCAGCATTCCCTCCAAGTCAGTAACAAACTGTTCACACGTGGATTATTTTACTTATATGCTGTTGTTGAGTCTTCTGACAGTCATCATGCCTTGGGACTGCTAATACTGTTGAATGCAAATGTTTAGCTTGGAGAGGTCTGCAATTGGTCCAGCACCCTGTACCACACATAGTCTTTATCACTTTTACATCTATCTTATCTGTCTCTTCTCCTTATAATGACATAGTCTATTAGATGTCATTGTTTTCTGTGAGAATGATTCATATGTTTAGGTAAGAGGAAGATGATGTTGGTGATGAGAAGGCCACAAGACACAGAATTTTTCAACAGTAAGTTACCATTCATATTTCTGACTTCATATCCTTCCAAAGATTCCATGTCTGATTGTCTGTTCTGCTCTGATATTAAAGTCACTCAGTGTTACAAATTTGTCCTATCTTGGTACATTAATGATGAGGGTCTAAAGGTCTTTATAAAATTTTTCTTTAACTTCATGTTGGGAGTATATATGTATATATATATATATATATATATATATATGTAAAATGATGGTATGGTGCTTTCCTACAAGTGGCATAGTATTATTATGAATCTGCTGCTCACCTCTTTTGAGAGGTATACAACCTTGTTGGTTAGATTAGATTTGATTATGAAACCTATACTAACTTCATGAAACTCCCCATCACTGTAACCTCATTACTCTGGAAAAATGTTTATTTAGCCCTAACTCTGGCAAGCTGACCTTCATTTGCTAGCCTTACTTCATTCAGGACTACTAGTTGGATATGATACCTTTTGAGTTCTCTCACTACAAGAGCTGTTTATCTTTCAGGTCTACTGAATTTTTTATTGTATATGAGTGCATGTAATTTATGCATCAATGGTGAGTGAAATAATTTTCAGAAAAGTTTTTGTATATGTTTTTGTGTTTCAATTGGAAGATGGAGTTCCCACTTGCTGCATTAAGCATGTCAGGTTTAAGTGAAGCAGACAATTTTTAGTACATATTTTCTTTTTTTATTATTAATACTTTTTATTTGCAAAACATATGTATGGGTAATTCCTAAACATTAACCCTTACAAAGCTTTCCATTACAAATTCTTCCCCCCTACTCCCCACCCCTCCCCCAGATAGCAGGATATCCACTACATGATAATTATGTTAGAATACTTAAATCAAATATATGTGTAGTTATTGCCACACATCATTTTTTTTTGTTCAGGAGAAATCGTATCTATAAGAAAGAATAATCCGATAAAGGAAATACAATGCAAGCAAACATCAATAGAGAACATGAAAATGTTATGTTGTGGTCCACATTTCACATCCCTCTCTCTGGGTGTATATGGCCTTCTTCACTGAACAACTGGAATTGGTTTGAAGCATTTCATTGTTGAAGAGAGTCATGTCCATTAGAACTGATCCTCATATAGTACTGTTGTTGCCGTGTTTAGTACATATTTTCTAGCCTCTTCATCATACCAGGAGATAAACAGTGTGGTCCTTCAAAAGAAGCTATTCATATACCCAGGGACTACCAAATCCCTCTGCTGCTTCAGTTCAATGAGAAGATAACCCTAGGGCCTGGGCTACCTGTGTGTAGGTTTATTATTATTATTATTATTTTTGCTGAGGCAATTGGGTTAAGTGACTTGCCCAGTCACACAGCTAGGCTGTTAAGTGTCTGAAGTCAGATTTGAACTCAGGCCCTCCTCACTTCAGGGCTGGTGCTCTATCCAATGCACCAACTTGCTGCCCCATGGGGTTATCACTATAATTTCCTGTGTATCCATATCTGCTGCTTTGTCACTAGCCCATTGCCATAGGACTTTGAGGTAGGTAAGATAATAATCCAATAAAATAGTAACATAGTAAAATAATAATTAATAAAATAAAATTGTAAGACTATTGAATGGTAAAATAATAAAATAATGAAATTGTCAAATAGTATGGGTGATTTCTTTTGACTGGCCCATAAAATGGATTTAAGTGAGGTAGAGTTGCACAAAGTCATTACCCTCAATCTTTCATCCAGAGTCATCAGAGCCTAATGGCAACATTAGGTGAGTGGTGATGTCTTGGGATACAGTGGATGACCTTAGTGTCTTCAGTATATGACCAAGGTTTAAGTACTTCATAGTACCTGCTTCTACTGACTTCATGATCCACTGATGCAAAATATTCACATCTACCTATTCCAATGGGAATTTAAATGCTTGGGGTAGACTCCCCACTAAGTCACCAATGGGTTTTTTACCTATTGGATATCCTCAATTTGCGTTAGCCCCTCTGCCAAAAAAGTTTACCAAGGTGTAGCTACTATACATGCTACAGTTTCTTGGAATCACAGGTGAGAGCTGGATGACAGATGAACACCAAAAGTGGAAAGAAGTCCTGAAAAGGATGTAGTTTCAGACAGTGTCACCTTGCCCTTTTGACAGCTGTTCCAAATCTCATCTATCACCATTCCCCATAATTTTGTAAATTTCTTATATTTGTTTGATGTAATTTTGGCTGAATATATTTTTCTTTTTCTCAATTTTTTAATTTAGAATTTTATTTTCCCCAATTAGATTTAAAAACAATCTTCAACATTCATATTTAAAATTGAGTTCCAAATTCTCTCCCTCCCTTACTCCCCACTCCCTTCATTGAGAAGTCAAGAAATTTGATATAGGTTATATATGTGTGTATTCATGCAAAATATATTCCCATGTCAGTCATGTTGTAAAAGGAAAAATAGACCAAAATTTAAAAATCAAGAAAAATAAAATAAAAAAAAACAAGTATACATCAATTTATATTCAAACTTCATCAGTTGTTTGGGGGTAGATAACATTTTTCCTTTTAAGTCCTTTAGAGTTGTCTTAGATCATTATTTTGCTGAGAAGAGCTAAGTCATTCACAATTGATCATTTTACAATATTATTGTTACTGTGCATAATTTCCTTTTTTAACTTTTATTAAAGCTTTTTATTTACAGAACATATGAGTAATTTTTCTACATTGACCTTTGCAAAGTTTTCTGTTTCAAATTTTCCCTCCTTCCCCCCATCCCCTCCCCTAGATGGCAAGTAGTATAATATATGTTAAATATGTTAAAATATAAGATAAATCCAATATGTGTATACATATATATACAGTTATCTTGCTGTACAAGAAAAATCAGATCTAGACAGAGAAAAAGAAAAACAACCTAAAAAGGAAAGCAAAATGCAAGCAAACATTCACAGAAAGTGTTAAAATGCTGTGTTGTGGTTCACACTCAGTTCTCACAGGCCTCTCTCTGGATGTATATGACTATCTTCATTGCTGAACAATAGGAACTGGTTTGAAACATCTCATTGTTGAAGAGAACCATGTCCATCAGAATTGATCATCATATAGTCTTGTTGTTGCCATGTATATTGATCTCCTGGTTCTGCTCATTTTGCTCAGCATCAGTCCATGCAAGTCTCTCCAGGCCTCTCTGAAATCATCCTGCTGGTCATTTCTTACAGAACAATAATATTCCATGACATTCATATACCATAATTTATTCAGCCATTCTCCAATTGATGGGCATCCCTTCAGTTTCCAGTTTCTAGCCACTACATAAAGGGCTGCCACAAACATTCTTGCACATGTGGGCCCCTTTCCTTCCTTTAAGATCTCTTTGGGATATAAGCTGTATAGAAACACTGCTGGATCAAAGGGTATGCATACTGTGCATAATTTCCTCCTGGCTTTACTAATTTCACTTTGCATTAGTTCATCTTCCAAATTTTTCTGAGAGCATCTAGCTTACCATTTCTTATAGCACAATAGTATTTACTCATATTCATATATTACAACTTGTTTAGTCATTCCCCAATTGATGGCCATTTCCTCAGTTTCCAATTCTTTGTCACCAAAAAAGAACTACTATAAATATTTTTGTAGGTATAGGTCATTTTCGTTTTTTAAAATAATCTCTTTGAACCTGGCTTAGTAGTGATATTGTTTAATCAAAGGGTATGCGCGATTTTATAGGTCTTTGTACAAATTCCAATTATTCTACATAATGGCAGAATCAGTTCACAACTCCACCAACAATGCATTCATGTCTCACACATTCCACCTGTCCTCCAATATTTTTCTTTTTCTTTTTCTATCCTAGTAGCCAGTCTAATAGAAGTGAGGTAGTACCTTGACTGTTTTACCTTGCATTTATTTAGCCAATAATTTATTTAGAGAATTTTCTCATATGACTATAGAAAACTTTCATAACTTCATCTAAAAATGATTATTCATATTGTCGATCATTTATTAATTGGGGAATGACTCTGATTCTCTTAAAATTTATTCATTTCTCCATGTAATTGAAAGATAAGACCTTTATTAAAGAAATTTGCTTCAATTTCCCCCCAATTGAATACTAACTGTATTTCTCATATCCTATTTCCCTCTCATTTATTTTATTCTCTTTCTTTTCTCCCTGTATGCCCTTAAAAGTGTTTTACTTCTGACTGCTGCCTACTGCCTTATCTAATTTACTCTCTCTTCTATAAGCATGTCCCCTTCTCTTATTCCTTTCTATTTTCCTGTAGGGTAAAATAGATTTTTATATCTAATTGAATTATATGTTATTCCTTTTTTGAACCATTGCTGATGAGAGTAAGATTCAAGACCTCCCCACCCTGTCTTCCCTATCAATTGTAAAAGCTTTTTATAATTTATTCCATTCTACCTCTTTTCCTCCAGTGTATCCCCCTTTCTCATCCCATAATTTTATTTTTCTAAATATCTCATCATATTCAGTTTATACCTGTGTCATTATGTGTATCATATACTTCTTCAAACTGCCCTAATTATGAGGAAGTTCTTCATCTTCCCATGTAGAAATGTGAACACTTTAACCTTATTAAGGCCCCTTATGATTACCCTTTTCTCTTTACCTTTCTATGCGTCTCTTGAATCTTATATTTGAAAGTCAATTTTTCTATCCAGCTCTGGCCTTTTCATCAGGAACACTAGAAAGTTCTTTATTTCATTGAATATCCATTTTTCTCCCTGAAAGATTAAACTTAGTTTTGTTGGGTAGGTTATTCTTGGTTGTAATCATAGCATAGCTCCTTTGCCTTCTGGAATATCTTATGCAAGCCTTATGATTCTTTAATGTAGAAGATGTTAAATCTTGTGTTATCCTGACTATGGTTTCATGATACTTGAATTGTTTCATTCTGGCTATTTGCAATATTTTTTTCTTGATATAGGAGCTCTGGAATTTGGCTATGAAATTCCTTCTAGTTTTCATTTTGGCATCTCATTCAGAAGATAATTGATAAATTCTTTCAATTTATATTTTGCCCTCTGGGTCTAGAATATCAGGGAAGTTTTCCTTGATAATTTATTGAAATATGATATTTAGACTATTTTTTGATCATGGTTTTCAGGAAATCTAATAATTTCAAAATTATCTTCTGGGATCTATTTTGTTTTTTTTTCCCCCAATGAGATATTTCACATTATTTTCTATATTTTTCATTCTTTTTTTTTTGGCTGAGGCAATTGGGGTTAAGTGACTTGCCTAGGGTCACACAGCTAGGGAATGTTCAGTGTCTGAGACCAGATTTAAACTCAGGTCCTCCTGACTTCAGGGCTGATGCTCTATCCACTGCGCTGCCTAGCTGTTCTGTTCAATTCTAATTTTTAAGGAATTATTTTCTGTATGGAGCTTTTGTATTTCCTTTTCCATTTGTCCAATTCTACTTTTTAAGGCACTCTTCTCCTCTGCATTTTTATAACTCTTTTTACCATTTGACCTATTGTTTTTTAAGGTGTTATTTTCCTCAGTATTTTTTGGTGCCTCCTTTACTGAGCTATTGGCTCTTTTCCATGATTTTCTTGCATTGCTCTAATTTCTCTTCTCAATTTTTTCTTTTACCTCTCTTATTTGATTTTAAAAATCATGTTTGAGCTCTTCCATGACCTGAAACTAATTCATATTTTATTTGGAGGCTTTGAATATAGGAGCTTTGACTTTGTTGTTTTCTTTTGAATGTATATTTTGATCTTTCTTATCACTATAGTACCTTCCTACAGTCAGATTTTTTTTTCTGTTTGCTCATTTTCAGCCTATTTCTTGACTTTTAAGCTTCGGGGGTTTTGTGAAGCTTTTTTTGAGAGATATTTCTAAGGATTTGTGAGTTTTCAGTTCTTCCAAGATGATATAATTTAAGGAGAGATATATTTACTGTTCTCTTGGCCTGTGTTCTGGTTTGTGAGTGACCACAAGCAGTCTTTGTGTCCTAGAACTATAACTAGCATTCCAAGTTCTGGTGTGCTGCTGCTCCTCCTAGTCCTGGGACTGCTGCTCAGTGGATCCAAGTAAAGATAAAACAACAGTGTCCTACCCCCAATGCCAGCAAAAGGACTCCTGTAATTTCCTTCTGACCAGTTGTTTTACCCCTACTGTCTGTAGACTGAGAGCACTGAAAGCAGCAACTGCTATTGCTAATTTAGTCAATCCTAAAACCTGCCCTTAGTTTCCTAAGGTCAATCTTCTGCTGGCCCAATTTGCATTAGACTGGACTCTACTTTCATCCTAGTGCAACAGAAATTTACTACTGACCTTCTAAGTTGTTTTGGGCTAGAAAATTATTTCACCTTGTCCATTTGTGGGTTCTGCTGCTTTAAAATTTGTTACAGGACATTATTTAAAAGTACATAGAGGAGAATAGGGGAGAGTTCAGGTGAGTTCCTGCCTTTTCTCTGCCATCTTAGCTTCTTTTTCTTTTTTGGGGGGGATGATTCTTGTGAAAAGTCTTTTTCTTGGTTATAGTGAGTACCTAGGACTTATGAATAAACCATCGGATAACAACTGAAAATCATTGCTACCCAAAGCCTTTACCAGAAAATTGTTAATTGACTAGTTATTAATTAATCAGGCAGGTAGGTTGCACAATGTATAGGATTCTAGACCTGCAGTCAGTAGAACTTGACTTCAATTTTGATTTCAGATACTTTCTAGCTGTGTGACCTTAGGCAAGTCACTTGTTTTAAAGAACTATAAAATGGAGAACTCTTAACTCCTAGAGTTGTGAGGATAAGATTAGATAATATTTGTCAAGTGCTTTTGCAAACTCCAAAGCACCATATAAATGCTCTTTAATCAATAATTAAATACCTACTCCAGATTAAATACAAATCATACAAAAATGGGAGTTTTCAAGGAACTCTTAAGTAGCTTCTATTTGGAAGGAAATAAACATGAACATAGAGAAAATGAAATATGAAATACCACAATTAATTTTGTAGTGAGGAAGGGCATAATTATAATATAAAGAGTTTTTCTTAATAATTTAATGAGAATTCTGAAGGTCACAATGGAAGGTGGGGTATAGTAGAATGACTTTAACTGCTTGAAACTACTCTAAGACTTTTGAGATACCATATATATGGGTGTATACACACACACGCACACACACACACACTTACTCCTTAATATTAGTCTTCATGATGAGGATATTAGTGATATAATAATAATGATAAAGTTCATGATAAGCCTACTGTACAAGAGTTTCAGATTCCCAGTATGGAACTGATATTTATCTGTTTTTCATTTTTTAGTCATGTCTGACTCTTTGTGACTCTGTTTTGGAATTTATTGATGAAGTACCTGGAGTAGTTTGCCATTTCCTTCTCCAGCTCATTTTACAGATGAGGAAGCTGAGGCAAATAGGGTTGAGTGATTTGTCCAGGATCACACAACTAGTAAGTGTCTGAGGCTAAGTTTGAACTCAAGAAGATGAGTCTTCCTGACTCAGGTCTGGCACAGTATCCACTGTGCCACTTAGCTGCTGCTGAAAATATACTATTAATATAGATGATTCTCAGAATTATGTTGAATCTGATTAATCTGAACTGCACCCTGGCTTTGTAACTGCCATGTTTTTTGTAAGCTGATCAGTGTGGGGTTTACTCTGCATTCTCTCTAGTTGCCATCAATCGTTATTGATTAATCAACTGACAGCTTTCCACTGAATGTCTGTTGTGTCAGTCTTGCTCAAGATGCTTCATGGGAATATAGGTCATAGAAATAATTGCTTCTTGCTGCAAAGAGCTTTAAGCTTAGTCAAAGAAGGGCAGTTATGTGTTACAATAGATAGAGCACCAGTTCAGGATTCAGGAGGACCAGAATTCAAATCTGGCTTCAGATACCTGACATGTATTAGGTGGGTGACTCTGGGAAAGTTTTTAAACCCCAATTGCCTTGCCAAAAAAAAAATTAAATCTAGTCGAAGAGATGGGATGAGCATAGAAAATAGTACAATAGTTTTTAATCACAGACTAAAATTCTGTAGTACAAACTTTAATTTCTGTAGGAGTCGTGAGTTCTACAACTGATGTTGATCATATTCTCTGAGTATAGTTTGACCATCCTAAAACACCACAGATTATATTCTAGAGAGACTGTGCATGCATAATCTTTAGTAAGGGTACAGAAGAGTACTGACTGTAGAATCTGGCAATCTGAGTTCAAATCCAATGTCTTATACATATATTAGTCACTTATATGTCATTTAACCCTTCCTAACTTCAGTTTTATCATTTGTAAAATAGGGATAATAATAGCACTTACCCCCACAGGCTTGTTATTAGGAGCAAATGAGATAATGTATCTAAAGTACTTGGCAAACTTCAAAATGCCATATAACTGTTAGCAATAATAATGATGATTACACTAAAAAAGCAGTTGAAGCAGGAGGGTGTAGTAGAAAGTGCTCTGAATTTATGGAGTTAGGGGACCTGAATTCAAATCCTAGTTCTGCTACTATATTTTTCATCCATTATGATCTTGAGCATGTGAATAAAGAATTAGAATTCTTCTATGAAATAAGTTCACTCAAACCTATATGAGAACCAGGACTAAATTGCAGGCCCGGGAGAATGTGACCGTTATGTGATCTTTGTGACTCGGCTCAAGTTAACAGACCTAGACAGTGACTCCAGGAACTAGCCCCTCCTGGAACTGTTTATGCTTGAAGGGACTCGGCTACTCCCTTCTCGCATAACTTTGTTAAAATATGTCTCAAGGACGGTCTGTTTCTTGTTCCAAGCCATAACTTTTCACATGATAAAGTGACTTATTTTCCCTCTTTGGTCGCGTACTTGCCACAGGTGCAAGATTCCAACTGCTAGACTAGTTGGCAATGTGCCTTCTTTGTCTCAAGACCTATATGAACTAGCAAGCCTCTGAGCCTCTCCGGAATCTCACCCACGGAGATGACGATCTGCCTGGGACCTTCCCATTCAGGACTCAGAGGCTGTCGAACCAGGATTCCCCAGCTGAGATTTCAAGAGTTGGTGCACCCCCGAATTGGTGATGTTTTCTTTATCTTTCTCTACTATCCTTATTCTTATACTTATTATACTTGGTTTATTTTGTATTATTTTCTGTGTTGGATGTTATTGCAAGCAATCTATTCCTTTTATCATATAATTAAAAGTTACTTTCTTTTTCTTTTTTTTTAACTGGTGTACACGAGTGTCATTTACAGGAGCGAATCCGAACTAAAATAAATTCACAAAACAGCATGACATATTACTTCTCTAGTCACTCAATAAATAAACACTTATTAAGCACCTACTTTGTGCAAGGCATTGAGATAAGCACTGGATATACAGATAAGAAAAAGTCCCTACCTTCAAGGAGCTTACAATCTAACAGATGGAGGAAGACAACATACAAAAGGAAGCTAAAAAAAGGTGGTGATGGTAGTGAGGGAAATTGTCTGGCAATGGAATATAACAAAGTCCAAAGGAGCACAGGTGAGTGGGAAATGAATTATCTTTCTCCTCATCTGAAAATCAGGGAGTTGGATTTAATGGTCCCCAAGGTTCCTTTCAGCCCTATATCTATGTCCCAATGCACATGTCCCCAATACATATATATTCTAAAAGAGATGAATGGCTCTCTGTGGTACATGTCCAGCCATGAGAACATAGCCAAAAAAGCTTTGTGTTGTAATGTGATAGAGGATCTAAAATGAACTAATCAGAGTTTTCTTGGAGATTCATTTAAAAGAAAATTGGAGGTAAAAGGGAAAAGGTTGGCAGAGAAAAAAAAATCTAGCACAGAGGGTTAAAATATGAGGCTTCCATTTATAGAGAACAGCCCAATGGTAAGATAAATGTAGATTGATTGTCAGCATTTCCTTCTTGCTTGACTACTGGGAGCTTTGATGTTATCATTCACAGCTATGCCTTTTTTGGTTTGAACAATCAGCTTCCAGCAGCCTGTCCATAAAGAGAATGAGTGACCCAGGTCCTGACTCTGGTAAGAATGAACAAGAAGAGGATCCTCTGACTCCTATGAGTTAAATAGACAAAGAAAGTCCTGAGCTGGGCAGAGGCCTTCAGCCAGGAAGATCAGAAAGCAATTATGCATGGGCTGAAATGTAATCTGCAACAATCCGTCATGCTGTCTCCAGCTGCTTTATATGCAGAAAGTTCATCTGCTTTAATCTCTGCTGTGCCCAAATTTGAGCTCACTCTCACATATATTATACAAAGAGATGGCTCTGGGTGGCAGCATTGGGTTTCCCAATGCAGGGATTCCTGCTGCACCCTGGCCCTCCCTGAAGTCTGGGAAGCATGCATCCATTTGTATCAGCACCTTTGGATTTCTCTGCACTGCTGAGACAGATTTTAGAGCCAGATGCTGCAGTCTTGCACCCTGGTGACTCTCTTGCCTTGCACTGACAGTCACGTGTAGTTGTGTAGATCTGCTGAGCACATCATTTATAGGTAGACCTAACACTGGCAGAAGTTTCTTTAGTGGACTCTGAAGGAAAGAACTATTTATAGCTATCTCTCCTACATGTTTCTTTTGGAGAACTCTGCTTGTTTTACATTACTATAATCAGAAATAGAAAGTATTGCCTCTATCATGATATACTTTAAAATTTTGAAAAAAACGAATAAATTGAAAGGTTTTTTTGTTTTGCATTGCTTATTACAAGCACAATCCTTATTCTATGGTCCAAGATTACTGCTAAAAAGAAAAAGAGTGAGGGGGAGGAAAAGAAAAGTGACAAAGCAGGAACTGATTCTCAGATTCAGTTAATCTAGCTAACAGTCACCAGTCATTGACAATCTGTTTTTCATTACTCTGGAAAAGTATAGTGTTCATCACAGAATCTTTTACCATCATTACTTGGGGATTGTTGAATGCATGAATCCTTAATCTGCTATTTATAATTATGTGACCTTGGACAAATCAGTTATTGTCTCTGGCCTTCCCTCCTTATTTGTAAAATTGAGGTTTGGACTAGATTATCTCTGGGTAGGGAAAACACTGATTATGCAAATTAGTTAGGCAAAATGACAATAATAATCATCCTTATCCATATGACACAGCATCTATCTCATGATAAGTATTTATTACACTTGAATCTCATAATCTCTCTGTGAAAGAGAATGTTTTGAATTATCCTTGTCTTTTAGATAAGAAAATTGACTCTCAATAGGTTTAAGTGACATACCTGTGAAAATCCAGCTAATATCAGAGATGGATTTGTACCCAAGTTTTCCAGCATTAATCCAATACCCTAACAGTATACCATAGTCTAATATCATGGCTTCTGGTACCTTAGAGAAGAGCATATATTATACAACAACAACAAAAGGGATCAGTAATTCATAAGAACTGATATACAAGAGAAGAGCTGGCAATAAAAGCCTTAGCATTGGGTGTTTTATGTAGCCTCACAATAGACAAATAATAAACAAGAATTATAGACCCTAATACAGAGAGATAGATTTGACCTTGTAAGTTCCACTGAAAGAAAGCTTAAGTGGCACAGTGGATAGAGTGCCCAGTCCTAGAATCAGGAGGAAAAAAAGAAGCACAAAGCCCTCATAATAAATATGTATAATCAAGCAAATCATGTATGAATAGTGGTTGGTCATTGCATTAATCAGAGTTCCTAAAACTTTCAAAGTTGTTTCCTTTACGTGTTCTGGTCATTGAATAAATAGGTCTCTGGATTCTGCTTATTTTGCTCTGTATCAGCTCATACAAACCTTCCCATGTTTCTTTGATATCATCCTATGACCATCCTTTGATCAACCTAGGTAATCAGTGTGTTTTTAAAAAAGCTTAGGTGATCCAAACCAACAAAACTTAAATTCTCAACAGGTGTGAAACACTGTGCTAGGTGCTCAAGATCCAAAGATGAATCAAAAAAACTCTCCTCTTGCAGACCCTGTATTCTACTGAGGAGATTATATAGATGAATAGATTTGTTGGAATGTACAATACAAAGCTAGGGGAATCAAGAAAAGCTTTCTTAGGAGATGTACATGAATTGCACCTTTAAGGAAGCTGGAGAATTTAAGAAATATAGGTGCCTTCTAGGAAAGGGGAATAAAATGTACAAAGGCATGGAGTTGGACTAGGGAATGTCAAGAGAATAAAATAAGCTAATTTGGCTAGGACTTAGAACATCTGAAAGATTGTAACACTTAATTTTTACTTTTGGAAAGAAGTGACTTTAATTCTTCCTAGGAACATGGTAATGACTGATTCATTTGTATTTATAATGTTCTTCAAATAAAATGTATGTTTGATGTTTTATATGAAGAAATAGTCTCATTTAGAAATTGACTACATATAAAGAAAAACTCAATTCAGGGATTAAAAACCAATAAATTTCATTTAAAATGCTTTTTTTGAGTGAGCAGAATAAATTTAAAACTTTTATAAAACCTTGCATTAGGTTAAAAAAGCAAAACTATTATTTTAACTGTTTTTCATTAATGTACTGTCTTTGAAATTCAATGAATTCTTTAAAAAGATTAGCTTCATTGTTATATAAGCTCTGGATCAAGCTTTTTTCTGTATTTAGGAAGATCCTGTATGTACATTTTGTCGATACTCATTTGTTTTTACAAGTTTTAATATATATATATAT
>JAJPUD010002817.1:108927-164361 GCA_023553655.1 Myrmecobius fasciatus | reverse complement strand
ATAAGCATTCTAATATCAGTCACTTTGCCATTTCAACTCACTGGCACATGGACCCTAAACAAAATGTAAGTAAAAAAAAGGCCTCCTAATATGGTCTATGGCAGCCTTAAAGATCTTGTTCATTAGTATTTTATTCCTAAGGATTTTACTCAGAGCCAGAGATCTGCTGGTCTGAGCATTTATTTATAATTTAGAAATAAATAAATACTATAGATCAGGGCTTGATTTTTTTTTTGGTTATCTATATTTTAAAAAGTGGTAGAGAAAATGTTAAGAAAGCAAATTAAGTTAAAAATTATAACCGTCATGCTTTTTTCTTCCAAAGAGTCAGTTGTTAAACATTTATCAACATGCCCCTTCTCACAGCTTTATTGACTTTTATTTTCCCCCCACTTAATAGTATTTTATTCTCCCCTCAGTTAAATGTAAAGATAGCTTTCAAAATCCAGTTTTAAAAAATTTTGATTTCCAATTTTTTTTCTCCATCGCTTCTTTTCTTCCTCCCTCTCCAAAATGGCAAGCAATCTGATAGAAGTTATACGTGTACAAAAATATTAAACATATTTTTACTATAGTCATGTTGTAAAAGAAGAATCAGAACAAAAAGGAAAAGCATGAGAAAGAAATTTTTAAAAATTAAAAAAGCTTTCTGCTTCAATCTATATTTGACTTTGAATATGGATAGTATTTTTTATCATGGGTCTTTTGGAATTGCCTTAGGTCATTGTATGGATGAGATGAGCTAATCAAAGTTGACCATCACAAAATGTTGCTGTTATTGTATACAGTGTTCTGGTTCTGCTCACTTCATTCAGCATCAGTCTATGTAAGTCTTTCCATGTTTTTCTGAAATCTGCCTGCTCATCATTTATTATAGCACATTAGTATTCTATTACATTCATATTCACCAATTGATGGGTATCTTCTCAAATTCGAAATCCTTCCAATTCAATTTTTAACACAAAAAGAACTGATACAAACATTTATGTATATGTGTGTTCTTTCCCTGTTTTATGATCTCTTGGGGATAATGACTTAATAGTGGCATTGCTATATTAAAGGCTATACACAATTTTATAGCCCTTTGGGCATATTCCAAATTGCTCTTCAGAATAGCTGGATCAGTTTACAACTCCACCAACAATGCATTAGTGTTTCAATTTTCCTACATTCAATTAAATATTTATCATTTTCATTTTCTATCATATTAGCTAATCTGATAGGTATGTGGTAGTACCTCAGAGTTGTTTTAATTTGCATTTCTCTAATCAACAATGATTTAGAGCATTTTTTGTATAATTGTAGATAGCTTTAATTTCTTCTTCTGAAAACTATTTATATCTTTTGACCATTTATCAATTGGAGAATGACTTGTATTATTATAAATTTGACCAATTTCTCTATATATTCGAGAAATACTAACTATAATAACAAACTATAATAACAAAAACACTAACTATAAAAATTGTTTCCCAACTTTCTGTTTTCCTTCTAATCTTGATTGCTTTGGCTTTGTTTGTGCAAAGCCTATTTAATGCAATGTAATCAAATTTATCCATTTTGAATTTCATAATATTCTCTATTCCCTACTTGGTCATAAATATTTCTATTCTCCATAAATCTGACAGGTAAACTATTCCTTGTTCTCCTAATTTGCTTATGGCATCACCCTTTATGAGTAAATCATATGCCCATTTTGATTTTATCTTAGTATAGCATGTGAGATGTTAGTCTATATCTAGTTTCTACCATATTGTTTTCCATTTTTCATCAAATGGTAAGTTCTTTTCCCAGAAGCTGAAGTCTTGGGGTTTAACAAACAGTAAATTACTATAATCATTGATTATTGTGTCTTGTGTGTCTAACCCATTTCACTAATTCACCACTTTATTTTTTTATGCAGTACCAAATACTTTTGATGATTACTGCTTTATAATGTAGTTTTAGATATGGTGCTGATTTTTATTTAAAATGCATTTCTAGTACTCAGCCATCTTGATTCCAAATAAACAAAAGAGTAGATGCAGACTGCTAGGAGAGGACTGATGAAAAAAGGCACAAAGAGTGACTCTAGGAAAAGTCATAATGGGCAGCTGGGAGTTGAAAGAAGAGTTAGAAAGGAGGTATGGTTGTGAATAACTTTAAACACCAAATGTGGGGCTTTATATTTGAATCTGTATAGTAGAGAGTTTTTGGAGTCTAATGAGCAGAGGACTTACATACTTAGCTGTGATTTAGGAGTATTACTTGAACAACTGTGTGGAGAATAGACTGGAGTGGAGAGAGACTTGAGGAGGAAGAGAGACACGAGCAGGGAGACCAATTAGGAGGTTAAATGGTACAGTGGACAGAACATTGTTGAGCTTGGAGTCACAAAGTCCTGTGTTCAAATCTGACCTCAGACACTACCTACACAGGTAGTGTGACCCTTGGCAAGTCAGCTCATCCTGTTTGCCCTACAGTTTCTTATCTTTAAAGTGAGATGCACAAGGAAATGGCAGACTAGTCCAGTATCTTTGCTAAGAAAAATTCCAGTTGGGGTCAGAAAGGATCAGACATAACTGAACCACTCCACAATAATCTAGGCAAGAGCCTAAATTAGGGTAATGAGAGAAATGAAATAGAAGCAAGAGATGTGAGAACTGACAAGATTTAGCAACTGGATGGATATATGAAGTGTAAGGAGTTAAGAATGTGCCCCAGGTTGCAAACTGGATTGACTCAACAAATTCTCAACAAATAAACATTGCCAAATATATGTTCTCTAAAGCATCAAACAAAAGACTCAAGAAGCCTGAATACATGCAACTATAAACACAAATAATTAACCATTAAAAGAACTGAAAAGAGTTCTGTTCTTTGCCCATCTGTTGTATTTGACTCTGATAAATTTGTTGCCATTTCACATTGTTGTTTTTATCGACATTTGTAGCTAGTATGTATTTAGTTCTTTTGGAAATGCTTTCTTTCCTTTTCAAATCCTTGAAGTAAATTCAACATGAAAATTTAAAAACATCTTCCATATGAAAAGTAATGCTGATGCTATGGAGGCAACAAAAAAGCAAAGGTCCTGTTTCCATCCTGAGGGAACATTTAAGTTTGTTTGGGAGACAAAGACTAATGATTCAAGGCAGTACACATCAAATGTCACACTGTAGTGACAACTAGAAATACATTTTAGATTAGAAAGGCTTCCTGGAGAAGAGGAGATGAACTCGATCTTGAAGGATGGCAAAAAGGATGGGGGAGACACCTGAGCAAAGGCATAAAGGAGGGAATGGGCAGAATGTGCAGAGGAAGTAGGGAGACAATTCCCCTAGTCAAAGCACAGGCTGCATTTTGGAAGGGGAAAAATAGGATTGAATAGTTTGGGGAAGTGAGAGGGCAGATTGCATTGATGCCTTGAATAACAATTGAATAAAATTCTACAAGTACCTATTATGTGTGCTGTGGATATAAATATAAAGAATGAAATCATTCATGCTTGGAAAGAACTTATATTTGAATGAGGGAGATAAGAAGTACCTAGAAAATATATACAGCATAAATATAAAACAAATAAACATGCACATATATGCCTGTATATATAAAACAGTTAAATAAAAAGCAGTTTGGAAGGGAGAGCCCTAGCATTTGGGAGACTCAGGAAAAATCTTAATATAGAAGATGGTGTGTGAGCTGTATATTAAAAGAAAAAAGGGACTTTAAAGTAGAGGTAAGGAAGGAGTGCATTCTGGCACCAGGGGACTTCCAGAACAAAGGCATTGTGTAAGAAGGTAAAGTACTGGTTGTGAAGAATAGAGAAAAAGCCCATTTAACTGGATTTCAACATGCTAGAGGGAGGTAATGGCCAATGAGGCTGGAAAAAGAGCCTGGGCACAGGATGTCTACATCTTAAAACACTTAGTTAAAGAGAATTTTTTTTAGTGACAAGTACATAGCTAAGTGTTGGCCTCTTCAGCTTCAGATTTGTTGGATTCCTCTTTTTATTTAGGGGGGGGTTTGTCTAGTGACCACACTTTCTGTTATCCTCAGAGACATTTTTAAAGAAATGGGGAGATTCTTGTCCCATAATGGTTTGAGATGCAGATTGCTTTGATATCTAGATTTACACTAAGAAGCCAGATTGACTCAGCATAGGGTATTGTGGTTTTTAGTCTGATTTTCTCCAGTTTTCTTCTGATTTATGCCAGTAGCCTTGGAAAGAATGGATTCGAAACAAGGAGTTCTGACATTTAGAAATGAATGTCACAGATCTGCATCTCCATTGGTTGGAAGAAATCAACCTGGAAGAATGTCAGGTCTCTCAGAGGCCCTGCCTAGCTTTAGATTTCCAACTCCGTTGATCTGATGTGGTCTAATCTAACCAGCTAATCATTAGCACACAGAAGATATTAGGACCAAAGGAGCACAAAAAATTATTAGTTAATAAAGTAACAAATATTTATTGAATACTTACTATGTGCAAGGAACTCTGCTAAAAGTTATGGGAGAAATTTAAAAAAGCAAAAGATATATCCTAATTTGCAGAATATTGATATTCTAGTATGCAAGATTAAAAAAAACCTTATTTATAATTAAAATTTTTTACAAACATTTATTTTCTCTCATGTCACCCACAGAACTATCAAAAAAGGGAAAAATCCTTATAAAATATACATAGTCCAGAAAAACAAATTGCGTTGATTATGTCCAAAAATACGTGTGCCATTCTGAATTTTAAGGCTATCAGCTTTTTGGAAAGAGATAGGTGGAATATTTTATCTTTAGTCTTTTGGACTAAAAAATGACAAAGGATAAAGTTTATCATTGATATCAGATTTTTTCAAAGTTTTATTTCTTTAAAATATTGTCATCACAGTATAAATTGTTTTCCTGCTGACTTTAGTCCTGTGTAAGTCCATAAAGGCCTTCCCAGTTTTTTTGAAACTGTTCATTTTGTTACTTCTTGTAAAACAATCTAACACAATAATATCAGGCAGCTAGGTAGCACAGAGGACAGGGCACCAGGCCCAAGATTAGGATGACCTGAGTTGAAATGTGGAGTTAGATATTTATTAGTTCTGGGACCTTAGAAAAGTCACTTTACTATTTACTTCGGTTTCCTGTTCTGTAAAATGAATTGGAGAAGAAAATGGCAAACCATTTCAGTGGTTTGTATCCTTACCAAGAAAACCCCAAAAGAGTTGTACATAAGAATTGTACACAATTGAAAATGACTGAACAGAATATGACACAATGATATGTAAAAGTAGATTTGAACCCATCATTCTTCATGGATATACAAAGATTACCTATATCACTGATTTTAGTATTTGATATCCATCTCTTTTTGTTAGAAAGTTAATTTGATTTTAAATTCTGATTTGAATTTTGCAGACTGCTGCTTAAATACACAGGACCTTATTGTCTCATCAGGAAAGATTATGAAAGCCTGATTTTATCATGTATTTGCCTTTGTTGATACAAGTTGATGCCTTCACCCAACTTTATGAGACACTGTGGTCTCAACAGGTTTAGTGCCCAGTGGCAGTCCCTTTGGTGGTGAATGTCTCAAAATTTAGTTAGACTAGCCTTGGGTGACAGATATATGCCCCATTGCCAGGTCTTTACTTGAAGTATTTTGACCTTTAAAGAATCTGCTGTAGCAGGTGTGAGCATCAGCAGAGACTCATGTTTCTACCATTCAAAAAAAAATCCTCATTAGATCTCTCATCCCCACAAGCTATAGACTTCTATTTTCCTTTTTCTCACGCAGATTCCTTGAAAAAGCTATGTTAGTTGCCTCCATTCCCTCTCATTCACTCTTTTCTAAACCCTCAGAAATCTGACTTCCATAATCATCACTCCATTGAAAACTGCTTTTTCTAAAGTTATCAGGGAGCTCTTTAATTGCCAAGCCTAATGATCTCTTTGATCCTATCCTTCTTGACCTCTGCAGCATTTGATAGTATTACCCACCCTATCATTCTTTATACTTTTTCTTCTGTGAATTTCCTCTATGAGCTCTTTCCTGGCTTTTCTGCTACTTGTCTGATTAATCCTTTTTTGTCTTTTTCTTTGTTAGATCATTATCGATGTAACTTTCATTAACTGGGTTTATCCCAAGGATTTTTCCTGAACCATTTTCTTTTTTCTTTTTATACTCTCTCGTTTGGTAACCTCATTAGTTCCTAATGATTCACTAATGTCTATGCTCTGGACCTGGGATCATACCCTAGTTAGACACATCTTAGTTGTGTGATTTTGGGCAAGTCACATAAGCTCTGTGATTATCAATTTTCTCATCTGAAATTTAAGCTTGCTGGATGGCATGGCCTCTGAACTTCCTTCTAGTTCTAGATCAACATTCCAATAAATCTAGTCACACTTTCTCACTTGATCTCCAGTTATACCTCACCAACTTCCCACTGGACATTTTGAACTAAATGTCTTGTAGGCAACTCAAATTCACTGTATCCAAAAACAGAATTCATGATCTTTTCCTCTTCCTCCCAAAATTATCCTTCTTTGAATTTCCCTATTCTTTTTTTTGAAATCATAGGATTATTTTAATAGATGCAGGAAAAGTGTTTGACAAAATACAGAATCCATTCCTATTAAACATTCTAGAAAACACAGGAGCAAATTGAGCTGACCTTATATTGATAAGTAATATTTATCTAAAACATCAGCAAACATTATTCACAATGCGGACAAGCTTGAAGCGTTCCAAATATAATCAGAGATGAAGCAAGGATGCCTACTATCACCTTTATTATCCAATAGTATAATAGAAATGCTAGCTATAGCAATAAGAGAAGAAAAATGAATTACATTGGAGTTAATGACCATTAATCTAATATATTATTAACCCAAAGATCTAAACTCCTGGAACAAAAACTCACCATTTGACAAAAAGTGCTGGGAAAACTGGAAAACAGTATGGCATAAACTAATTATAGACCAGCATCTCACATTATATAACAAGATGAATTTCCCTATTCTTAAGACATCTTCATCCTTCTAGTTTCTGATATTTATTACCTTGGTTTTATCCTTTGCTTCTCATATTTATTTAATAAACATATCCAACAAGTTGTCAGATACATTTGTTTCTATTTCCTCAACATCTCTTTCATATAACTCCTTCCCTCTCCTCACATAGCCACACTTTAGTTAGAGGAATTCATCACCTCTCACTTGGCCTATTATAATAACTTTCTAATTGGTCTTTAGGCTTCAATCCTTTCTTTATTTCAATCCTTCCTTCATAACAGTTGGCAAAGTAACTTTCTAAAGAATGAGTTTGACCATATCATTCTATTACTCATAAAATTGGTTCCCTATACATTTAGGATGAAATAAACCCTACTAAAGTTTTACTCTTTACATTTTGGCCCTTTTACATGTTTTTACTTATCTAACAAATTGCTTGGCCCCATATGTTTTATAGTCTATCCATGCTTATTTACTTGCATTTTCTTGCATTCTATCTCCATATCTTCATAATGACTAATTCTCTTGCTTGGGATGCTTTCTTTTCTCATCTCTATCTCTTTGAAACTGTGTTTTCTTTCAAGCCTCAGTTCAAATCCTGCCTTCTGCATAGTCTTTTTTGTTCCATGAGCTGTAGTACATTACTTCTCTAAATTATATTTGTTTTGCAATTATTTTGCATATACTTATACACCATGTATATCTAAATCTTATCATCTCTCTTAATAATAGTTAGCATTTATGTAGTACTTTAAGATTTTCAAAATGCTTTATAAATATTATTTTATTCTCACAACAACCTCAGGGGGTAGGTACTATTATTAGTCCCGTTTATAGATGAAGAAAGTAATACTTGAGAGGTTGTGAATGTGCATACAAAGAGTAAGAAGAAGCAGAATTTGAACTCATATCTTCCTAAATCTAGGTCCAGCATTTTATCCCTATATCATCTAGCCATTCTATTTATCTAATATCCCTACTAGAACATAAGTTTCACAAAGGTAGGGGTTTCCTTTTTCTACCCTTTATTATTCCTAGCATTTAGCATAGTGCCATTCACATGTATACTAGTAGTAAATGCTATTTATTGATCATAATGATGATAGCTGACATTTATATAGGAATTTAATTATTGGCGTTTTAAAGACATTTTTGCAGTGCATAGTGCAGTACTACTTTAAAAATGGAAGATTCAAGGCCCTGAGAGGCTAAGCAGATTCTTTATAGTCAATTAGCAGGTGTGAAAGGCTGGATAAAATTCAAGTGTCTGCTGATTCCTAAGTATAGAGCTCTTTCCATTATGCCATACTATATGGCCCTGGAGAGCTTGGGATGCTCTGATGCTATGCTATGCTATGCTATAATGAATCCCAGCAGAGTGGAACTTCAGTGGAATATTTATGTGAAAATGATCATGAAATCATCTCCAATTTCTCATATAAAATTGAAATTTTCTTTGCTATATCTTCATTTGACTCACATACTAAAACAAGGTTTCTTCTGAACATATATTAAAATGATAATTGATTCTATGATAGATGCAGCCATCTAGATAACTTTGTTCAATGAACTGCATAATATCAACAGCACATGTATGTGTGTTTGTGTTTGAATATCTCTCTCTCTATATGTATGTGTGTGTGTGTATTCTTTTAAGATATCTGCCTGAAATGATAATGATGATGACAGTTAGCATTTGTAGCACCTGCCATGTGCCAGGCATTGTGCTAAGTGATTTACAAATGTTATCTCATTTGATCTTTTATCATTCTACAGATGAAACTGAAGGAAAGAGGTTAAATGACTTGCTCAAGATCACATAGCTATTAAGTATTTGAGGCTTGATTTGAACTGTACTCTCTCTGTTGTAACACTATGCCCCCAATATCAATAAAAATCACTTTTTTATTTCTAATCTGTTCAGAAATCAAGCAGTGTGATGATAGAGTGCCGGGCCTGGAGTCAGGAAGACTCAAGTTCAAATCAAGCCTCTAATCCATGATTTTAATATTGTGTTCCTATAATTGATTCTAATGCAAAATTTTTAATTGCTCCAATGCAAAGAAATAAGGTTGCACTTTGCTTCTGGCCCCAGAGAATTTAAATGAATAGATATCACCAAAACGAATGGTTTCAATTGCCTTCTCACAAAATTTTTTCCCTCCCAAGCTTCTTCAATATAAAATATATATTTTTGTTATTTTTAAAAATTAAATTTTACTCTTTAAGACCAAAACATATTTTCCTTTTTTCATGCCCCTGCATTGGAAAAAAAGAAAAACTAAACCCTCATGACAAATATTCATAGTCAAGCAAACAAATTCCTACAACGGTCATCTCTAAATATGTTCTGAATGCCAAATTATCACCTTTCTGTTAGAAGGTGGATTTCCCGTTTCATCATTGGTCCTCTGGACTCATGTCTATTCATTGCATTGATCAGATAGTCTTAAGGTCTTCAAAGTTATTTATTTTTTGATGTTATTATTTAAATTGTTTTCCTAGTTTTGCTTACTTCACTCTGCAGCAATTCATGCAAGTCTTCCCATGTATCACTGAACTTTTCTTTTTCATCATCTTTTGTAACATAATAGAATCTCATTATACTTATATAGCATAATTTTCTTTAGCCTTTCGCCAGTATATGAGTCCTCCTTAGTTTCCAGTTCTTTGCCACCATAAAAAAGCTTCTTTAAATGTTTTTGTGCTTAGGAGTCTTTTTCCTTGTCCTTTGATCATTTGGGTTTTGCCCAGTTTTGTTATTGCAAGGTCAGAGGGCATGCACAATTTAATGACTTTTGAGTATTGTTCCAAGTTGGTTTTCAGAATAGTTAGACCTTCACAGCTCTCTCAATAATGTATCAGTGTACCTGTTTTTCTGAAGACCCTCTAACTTATTTTCTTTTCTTTTAAATAAGCTTTGCTAATCTGTTGAGTATGAGAAACTTGGGTTGCTTTAATGTTAATTTCTCTAATTATTAGAGATTTGGAAAAAATTCATAATATTTCATAATAACTTGGATTTCTTTCCCTGAAAACTGCTTTTTCAGATCTCTTGATCATTTATCACTTCCCCCTCTTTTTAACAAGAGCTCTAAACAAAATCTCATTTAAGTTTTATTTTTCTTCTATATCCTCTAATAGGTATGTCAGTGAACAACAAAGTGACCTAAAAGCAGATGTTAGATGGGAGGAGACAGAAGAAAATTGAGAGACAGGAATAGTCTACAAAGGGGATATTAGTCCCTGGATAGAATGTTGGCTATAGTGTGATGTTTGACTCTTTTTACTTCCCCCAGGTACCAGGGACTGCATTTAGAATGTATTTCAGAATATTCTAAAATGTCTCAGTAGGTTCTATTTTAAATACTTAGATTTTCTCCATACCCAAAAATGTGTCAGGTTATCCTAATTGTCTCAGTGAAAAATTTTTTTTTCATGGTTTCATCAGTGTTTAGAGAATAAGACTGCATCATATATAATAATGCCAGTGATGAAAGAATATTCTTGGATTTGTCTCACTTTTCTTTCAGTTCATCTAAACAAGTTCTGATGTGTAAATATTTTGCATTTATTGAAACCAGACATGACAATGAAAATCCAGCTGCTGTACTTTTAGCAAGTTATTATATCTTGCCAGGGAAGTTAATGGGTCTGCTGGAATCATAAAATTTTTCTGCTACCTGTAGTATCCTAGAAAATTCATATAGGAAAAACATCAAAAGGGGTACTTAAATGGATCTATGATCTCATTTATATGGATGATATCTCCAGTGGTACAGATTGTAATTCATCTATACATTTTCATCCTGTATAATTCTTAAACATGGCCTTCCATCATTCCTCTATATAGGATCTGTGCATTTTTGGTTTTTTTTTCTTAGAATCTTTTACTGTGGGATACTCATACATATATACATACACAAATACGTTATGTGTATATATACATATATATCTACATGTATATATAAAACCTCACAAGTGATCTAGTACTATGGATGAGGAAGCAGACCAGAGAGATAAAATGAATTGCCCAAGTTTTATATAGGTAGCAAGTGACAGAGGAAGGATTTGAATCTAGGTCACTTAGCATCAGAGATCTGGATTTGGAATAAAATAAACCTGTGTCCATATATCACTCCTGCTGTTTATAATCTTTGTGATCTTGAACACTTACTGTCTCAGATTTCTCATCTGTAAAATAAGGGAATTGGACTATTTGATTTTTAAGATCTCCAGCTCTAAATTTGTGTTTCTTTTACTTTTCTCCCTAAGCTAGCTTTGTTAGTGCTTGGTAGTGAATTAAGTGGATCTGGGCTTGAAAATCTATATGGAGTATTTTACAGAAAAATCTGTTAGTATGGTGGGTTTTGTACAAGGGAAAAAAGATAAAGAAAACAGCTTCCTCTTCGGCATCTGCCACTACTAGTAATCATCTCTGTCCATAGAATTCATGTATAATTTTTGTTTACAAGAAAATAATACAATAAATGAGAATGTGCTCTTTCTAAAGTGGCAAGAGGCTTCTAATCTATCTACCATTTGGACAGCTGTGGGTGGAAAGGGTGAGAGTAAAGTTGAGACAAGGTAAAGCTGATAAGTTCTAATGACTCTGGCAGCAAATGTTTGGAGGTTAATTATCTTCCCAAAGAGTAACTATTCATCTTTTCTTTCCCCATCCTGCCATAATACCCCACAATGCTAATTTTCATTTTAAGACATGAATACTAATGGCAGAGAAAAGGTCTGATATACATAACTCAAAAGAAGGGGCAAATTTGCCACAATGGTACACTATACCACATCAATAAAACCCAAACTAAAAGATCACAGACTCTGAATATTCCCAGAACATAAATATTTCCTATACAGAACCATCATTAGAAGAGATGGTCAAGCATTTGCTTCATTTAATAATAAAGCTCTGTTCCTTAGTTATTCATTGAAATGCCGTTAGAGGAAGTTGTACCTGATATTTATTAGACAGAGAGACTGAATTTCAGACTTGAGGATTTTAAGAGAGTGATTGAAGTTTTGGATTCTCAGTCCTCTCAAGAAGTTTAAGATAAGTGGCTAGGAAGAGAATAGGTGGGACCAATAGTTGTATAATAGAGGAGAAAATAAATAATGAGTATTTCTTAGTATTTTGAAGAAACATCAGAGATTATTTGGCTTGGTTCCCCAATTTTTTTCAAGAAGGAAATTGAGGTTCACCAATTTTTGAATTGTAAGGAACTTCAGTGTTCCTCCAATCCAACTTATACCTGAAAAGGAATTCTTTTTATGACAGGGATTAGTAATTTAGAATTTGTAAACTTAACTTTTTAAACTTTATCAGTATTATTGGTTACCTTTGTAATTCTATGTATTTTATTATAAGAATTTCAAATTATTCTGAGGATTACGCAAATTTTAGCACTTTGCCAAAGGAGTTGGTCTATGACACAAAAAACCCTTCAAAATCCCTGATCCATGATATATATGAATAGTCTCACATCTTTAACTTTAAGACCTCTAAAGATTGGCAAGCCACTACCTCCTGAATTAGCTCATTCTACTTTTGGTAGAATTTCATCTGATTAATGAAAAAGATTTTCCTTAAATTCAATCTAAAGTTGCCTCTTGGCAACTCCCGTTTTCTTAGACAATGGCTTTCTAGTGTGTGCTCCTGACTTGTATGACTAGTTTATGTTCAATGTGATACAAAATTTAAAATCATCATGAAATTTTCCTTTCTAAGCAATGCAATGTCCAGTGAATGATATAGAATAGTATAATTAAGGGCAGCATATCCTCTGGGAGACTAGTTTACTCCATCTGCTATGTATGCTTTTTCAAGCTAGTGTCTTTGGAGTAACCTCCAGTCTTCTATATGACTGAGACCAGAACCAGCTGAGAGCCCATATGCCTAGTTCTTTGCTAGGTGGGGGGAAATGGCAGAATTAAGATGTAGATTCCATATTCAGGTATCTTTATTATACTCTTGATAGTGAGACAAGGCATATAATCAAGGGTCATTTTGGATTATAGAGAATAAATGTACATTGATAGTCTATCATATTAAAACAAATTTTGTTAATCTAAAATCCACATGGACCAGATTTGTTCAGGCAAGAAGACCCTGTAAAGGGCTTGTACTTAAGGAATGTATCTTGCCTTTGTGTATCTGGCCAGCAATATCATTTGAAATGGGTTTCTTCATTGTTACAGACATAATGCTTTATATTACTGACTTCCAGGATGACAGAAGCCATATAAAATTCATCCAGAAAATGATAGAAAAATCAACGTTCATTTGGTGAGAACAAACTCATTCCATTAGGAAGAGGTCACTTTTTGGACTTTTTTGGTCATGCTGAACAAGTTGTTGCAGCTCTGTGGTCCAGTGTGGAGTCTAGATAATAGTGATGGAGAGGATGGAGAGCCATTCTTGAAGCCAGGAAGACCCGAGTTCAAGTTTTACCTCTAGGACATGCTTGATTTTTGATCCTGGATAATTTATTTAACTTCTCACTGCTATAGGCAAATCCAAGACTATAAGTTACAGAGAAGGTGCTGTTAGATGAGTCAAAAATTTTATCATGCCAGAATTCTCTAGACCAATAAAATCATAGGTCTAGTCCATATCCCATGGAAACATGATAGTAAAATTTGGGAATTGCTTAGGTTCTGATCCTTATTGGGAAAGACGTGTCTTTACTCGTTGAGTTTTTCAAAAAGGTCAGATCTCTATAAAAGATAGCTTTGGAAAGGCATTTGAAAAATATAATTTCATGGATAATCCTAGAATTATTCTCTGTCCCTTTGACTATGTTCACATGAGTATAATGCTAGGGGAGGAAAGAAATGAGAGAGTGAGAAAGTGAGAGCAAAAGCAAGAGCAAGAGAATACTTCAGTGCTTCACTGGGCTTAAAAATCTTTTATTTCTTTCTACATATCTCTCACATTCTATTAGCAGATATGTATCAGGGAAATATGGTATTATACCCCTTCAAAACAAGAAAATGAGGTAGTGAAAATGCATCAAATCACTTAAGTTTGACATTGATCAATTGCTCAAATCAGAATAGGATTAGGTGATCTTATCCTTTATATCTTTCAGTTACTGCAAGCCATTAGAATACCAAACAGGTAGCATTGGCTAATTTTCATTAAATATAATGGAGTAAGTCCTGTCCCAAAATTCCCACAATCACTCACTGGACTTCTCTCATTGAGGGCTCCGGCAAACATCCCTCATCCCTCAAACTATATCATTCACACCACTGAGCAAACTAGAGTAGTGCAGCTGATGTGATTACCTCGCCCCCACCCCATCAGTTTTTTCCAAAAGCTCCTTCAGAAGTTGCTACAAGAGAGTGGCTTATTTGCTTCCTAGGTGGAATCAATGACTTTTCTATTTGGATGTCTCAAGCATGATTTAGTTTTTGGAAAGAACAGAGAATTGAGAGGCATGAATATAAAGAAAGGACCTGCAAATAAGAAATAGTTACTTTTGTTGGGACTTGATTTTTTTTTTAAAGAAAGGGATCTGTCCATCAGTATCACCTATGAATTGTATTGGGTCAATGATACAAGTAGAAAACCTCTGCAATGACATATCAAAGTGACTGTTTTGATCCTTGACTTTGTGCTGAAATGGTTTAGGGGATTAGCTAGAAAAGAAGGAAGCTACTAGCTGATCTGAATATTATGTGTAAATGATTTTCTCATATATGTATATACATATATATTTATTTTTTTTTACTATTACTGTGCTAGTTATTACCATGCAAAAGAGTGGGGCTACTTTTCTATCTTTCCTTATACATAGTTCCCATAGTTGATTTTTTTTCTTTCTTTTCATCTCCAAAGTTATGGATGATATTCATTTTAAGCTGAATTCACCTCTATAAATATAGAATAGGGATGAATACACAGGTGACTTGCCACATAGACTCAGCATCCCTTAAAGATGACCTAGGTCTTGTTGTCCTGGTCCATGGTAGTTGTCCTAGATTTAATATTAGGATAATAGGAAAGATGCAGGGAAGTGCTTCAATATATAGAGATACAAATGGGATTGAACTAGATTTTCTTCTGACTAAGGGATATGTTAGATCTGAGGGATTATTCCCCAGGTCAAAAGTTCAGCTTCTTGAGAGGGATATATAATTCACAAAGAAATTTTTTTGCTTAGGTACTTCCTACTAAAAGACTGCAAAGGTTCTCCCTGCCAGTTCAGATATGGATATACCATGAACCTTGTAAGTCAGTAAATTAGGCTTCAGGTGCCAGAGTTGAATCAATGGTTTATAATTTTTACTTTATTCTTTTTTGTCCCTCCCCCTTCAAGAAGACTACAATTAAGCCTGGATACATACACATGTATACTTACATATCTACATATAATTATAAACATATATACACATATACATTCATGTACGTCTATGTAAGACTATTCTATGCTTATTTGCCCTGTTTCTCTGAAGATAGATAAAATCTTCCTTCATAAATCCAATCTTTCCATATTTTTCTGTATCTAATAACTCATCATTTCCCACACCACACCAATATTCCAATGTTATACTGTCTAGTTATTTTAAATTGTCTAAAATATTGATTAATATAGTATAGTTTTCCTATTTTTCTCTTTTGACGAAATCTATTTTAGCTTTAACTTTCAGATCAATAATTACTACCTATTTTTAAAAACCTAATAAATTCTATTCTTGCTCTTTATTACAATGTTTTTGTGTATTTTTTATTTTCTATTCCTTTTGACTCCTGTACTTTTACATGTTACCTTGCCTTCCTATTATTTAATCTACTCTCTCTCCAAGGATCCCTCCCTATCCTCTACTCTCATCTTTTCCCTTCCTTTACATCCCATTCCCATTAATATATATCTTTTCCCATTCTAACTAATTCACACAACTTTTTGTTATCATATTCCCTCACCTTATTATTTATAAATCCAGAAGATTTTTTATTCTCTTTCAAATGTATATGCTATTCTCTCTTTAACCCAGATCTAATGTGAGTAGTGTTCCTTATAAAAATTCCTCCCTTATCCTCATCCCCATTTCTATTCCCTTATTCTTTTATTTTTTTCTAAATTGAGAAGACTTTTATACCCTCCTAGATATGTAGATATTGTTTCCTCCTTTGATCTTTCCCCAATGAGAGTAGGGTTCCAGGACTACCAGCCTTACTCTCCCATCTAATTCCTGTGTGTCAGTTTTTCCTCTCATCCTCATTCATATAAGATTATTTTTTTTACCTTTTCCTATAAAGTTCTTAATCTGTTCTTCAAATCTATTTTTTAATGAGATGACTCACATTCCCTTCTATTTTTTTTCATTCCTTCTATTTTATTATTTTTTTTAGTATCTTACAATTTTGCTGACTTTCTCCTGTAGAATTCTAGTTTTCAAAGAGTCATGTTCTTTCTTAAGATTCTGGATCTCCTTTTGTAGTTGGTTGGTTTTCTTTTTATAATCTTGTTTTTCCTTGATTTTTAAAAATATTTTTCCCTCCATCCCTCTCATTTGATTTTTAAAGTCTTTTTTGAGTTCAACTATGAATTATTTTTTGAGCAAGTGACCATTTGATATTACTCTTTGGAATTGGAGAGGCTTTTTTTTTTTTAAATTTAAGTATTCTCTGAAGGTGAGCTTTGTTCTTCCCTACTTACTTTTTCCTACATTTTTACTATTTTTTCCTACATTTTAAAAATGTATAGCAGTTTGTTAGTGTGGTCACCTCTATTCCTAGGGTTTGGGGGATGGTGCCTCTGGCCTTAGGTCCTTATTTAGTTCTTTCCCTTTAGCCTGGAACTCAAAATCAAGAACTCCAGCCTCTTGTAAGTACCTACCAAGAGCAGCATCCTTGCCCCCTGCTTCTGCACTCATCCAGTGCATGCTGGTTCCTTTTCACCCAGGGCCACATCTCCACAGTACAGCTGGCCCTGGTGTTCCTTATCAGCAGGTATCAGTCTTCCCTGGCTCTGACCTCTGATTGCATATGCTGTCTGGGAGATTACCTCCCAGCCCAGCTAACCCCAGGACTCACCACTTGACGTTTCAGGAGAACTAGCCTAGGGATGTTTACATTTCACTAAAGACAAACCTCCATGATGGGATTTTTCTTCAGACCTTTACTGTTTGTTCCTGGAGATCCACAGCTCTGCTCCATCTATTTTTATTTTGCCACTCTATATTTGTCCTGAAGTACTATTTTTTTCTTTTTTTTTTTTTGAGGAAAATCTGGAGAACTTGGAGTTTTCTGTCCTAATCTATCACCTTCCCAGAATCCTCTCTCTAATCATTGTATATTGACCTAGAAAACTTCTCATTAACATTATTTGTGTTCTATTATGTTTTAATTTATTTTGTTAAATATCCTTCAATTACATTTTTTCAGGAGTATTGCAGGAAGCACATGACCTGTAGGCCTGGAGTTTGACATCTCTGACTTAGCGTATTTAAAGGTTATGCCTTATTTCAATTCACACATATGGGTCCAAAGCCCATGTAGTCTATAACACTGCTTGTATATGCTTCAATACTTTTCTTTTGGTTATTTTCAGTTTTATTTTAAAATTGCTTCCATTTATAAATTTCTTCAACTGTAGGAGGAGTCCCTTATAGTAGAATAAAGCAATTAAATAAAAATAATATCACAGTGATCTCACTTAAAGGGCATACAACATTTCACACTAGTAGCATACTACTTCTCTATTAAAAAGAGTAACAGAAATCTATTTTCTCTTCTGTCAGCCTTTCCCCCCCAGAGTTCAATCTAAGAAAGACAAAAAAATTAGGTTGTATCAGTGGCTTTATTCCTTCTAAGAAAGCATATATATATATATATATATATATATACATATATACACACATGTGAGCATAGAACTGAGCTCAAGGTCGGCATAAACAATAATAAAAATCACAAGAGAAGGGGGGTTGTGGTTGAATAGTGGTCTTATCAGGTCATCTCTGGGCTGAGATGTTTTTCAGAACTGGGAGTTGATAAGAATCAGTGTGAGTTGATTATCTGACATAGCAGGGGAAGTTCTGGGTTCAATATACCAATACTACAAAGTACTTCTGATACACCCAATTTAAGGAATGCTCAGTTTTATCTGATTCCCAAAACAGTCCGGCCTCTTGTAGGTAGTAAAGGAGCTTGAACAAATCAAGGTGATTAGTAAAGTCATTAACCATTCTATTTTCATATTTTTAACATCTATTTTTTTGAAAAATGAAAAAATAAATGTATTGTAATAAATATAAATAATTAAACAAAATGAATTCCAATAATGACTTTTTACAACAATCTTATTCTGGATCCTAAATCCATCACCTTTTTATAATAGATTACATGTTTCATCTTTGTCCTCTGGAATCATGAATGACATTGTATTGCTTATAATCCTTATAGTTTTTTGAGGTTGGTTGGTTTTCATAATATCTTCATCATTGTATAAATTGTTTTCCTGATTCTGCTTATTTCATTCTGCATCAATTCATAAATGTCTTGAAATCAGCCCATATGAAGAATTTGAGAGAAATACAGTAGATTCAACAGGCAAGCAAGGAAACAGGGAATTTAAGAGGGAGGGTAACTTCAGAAATGGATTAGGCATGAACAAAACAAATTTTCATTTTGTAAGCAGCGAAAGTGAAAAAAAGGTTAAAAAAGAAAAAAAATGAGATAAAACCACATTTTTTATAGAATCATAACATTTCAGTTAGAAGGGCCCTCAGAAGTAATTTTATATAGTCTTTATCCAAATAATTAGTTCTACATGCAGTATATTTGAAGACTGACTAGCTTCCCTTTGGAGGCCTTAGGTTCCTATGCAGGAATTTGCCCTTTATATTGAGTTGAAATCCATCTTCCTATGGCTTCCATCAAGTAACCCTAATTTTGTCTTGTAGAGCTAATTCCTCCTCCAAGTGACAACCCTTTAAATATTTCAAGGAAGTGATCAGGTCTTCTCCAAGTTTTCTCTTTTCCAGTTTAAATACACTTCTATTTCTTTTGCAGATCTCTAGATATTATTAAGTATTTAATCACTGGAAAATATCAGTAAAGAAAATAGTTCCTGCCTTTAAGTATCTTACATTCTAATGAGAAAAATTACTCATATAAGGAAGCTAGAAAAAGGGCATTGTGTTGATTGATTGCAATTTCTTACCATCTTGGCTACTATCCTCTGACATGTCCTTCTAAAAGAAGCATCACTTAGAGATGAAAATAATATTTTGGATGTGGTCCATTAGATACAGTAGAACTTTTAAATTTATTTTTCTGGATTTTATATATATACTTTTCTATGGAAATAGAATCACATTAGCTATTTTGGTTGCCTCACTATACCACAGATACATATTGAGCTTCCAATCCATGAAAGCCCCCAATTTTTCAAGCAAGCTTTTATATTTAACTTCACTTAAATAGTCCTATATAGCTGTGTATTTGATGCTAGAATCCAAGTGTTTTTTTTAAACTCATTTTTTGAACCTTGTGAAATACTTTCTATTTATCCTTATTAAATTTCATATTTTAGCTTCAGCTTCTCTTTCAACTTTTAATACAGTACATTAACTCTCCCTTCTAACTTTGTGCTATTGGTAAATTTGATAAGCATATCACTTTTGCCTTTATCCAAGTTATTTTTTTAAACACAAAATTTGAATTAATTTTATTTTCCTTCATCATGACATGTCAGCATTGAACTTCAAAGTAATCAAATAGAACCAAATCCCCAAATGACAAAATAAGATACCAGAAATCTAATCTATTTGTATTTTTGTTTTATGAAAATGTTACATTTTTGTTGATCTAGTAAAAAAACATCTGCAGGGTCAAAAATGTTTTTTTAAATTGGAAAAAAAATCCATAGAACCCCCAAATAGTTTATACTTTGGGAAGGAAAACTAGTAGTAACTAGTTTTTTTCTTCATAAATTTTCTTCATAAAAGGTACATAGTATTCTGAACATACTTATAAAAGCAGTGATGTAAGTTATAATTAAAAAATAGATATGTGGGACAGATGTAGGAAGCACTTAGCCTCTTTTCAAAGTACTTTCCTACAAGGACTGCAGAGAATTCCTCATCTTCCTCCTCTAGCTGACTGGAGGCCATAAGGACATGTGTTTTAAATATACCTGCTAGGTATGAGCATGTGCCATTGGACAGACCTATCACAATTTTAAAATGAAACAAGGAGTATCTAAGAAGTCAGAATGTTTCATCAAATATTAAAACATTCAAAGCAAGGACTTCATCCAAGTTATTGATGAAAACATTGAATAAAATGATCCAGAGGAAGATCAAGACTATGAACATATCTGATACATTAGTTTGATTTCCACTTAACTGTAATGCTATCCAGTATAAACATCTCTCCACAGCATATACTTGGATTTCTTAAAAGACTGTAAAATGTCTTGCTGAAATCTGGCTGTATTATGTCTACAGAAATTCCCATCCTAGAATATAGCAACAATATAAAAATAAATGGCGTTGGCCAGCAATTACTTGTTTTTAATTTGTGTTAAACTTAAGTGTTAAAGTGTTTAACTTATTTTTAATTTAATCGATGTCCCTCAGAATAATAATTTCTTTCCTTTATAAACATTTGAGAACCACCCTTTAAATAATATATTCTAGAATTTTATGAGGAAGTCAGGTTCATAGGCCAATAGTTTGTTAAGGAAAGGTGATTTCATGTGAGTGAAAGGTAATTTGCATTTAGAAATTCCTTTCCACTTCTCAGTTCTTTCTTCCATCCCCCCCTTCCCTCTGCCTTCCACTTACATCTCTCCAGAGTCGAATAATGAGATATTCTACAGCTGCATCTCCAAGCACAGTTATTAAACAGCTGGAGAAAATGAGCCTGGCATGGCAGGCAGTGTAACACCAGATTATTGCAGAACAAGGAAGCAAGGAAATAGGTTTGCTTTGATGGGAAAATAACCTATTTTTACTGGAGAGCTTTACCCCCTCAAACCAGGAACCAGTGGCACATCAGCAATGTGTTAGATGGAGCCTGCAGTCATTTTGGGGCTGTATGCTAGAAGGTGGTAATTTGTATCTTGGAGCTGTTACCCTTTTTCTAAATGAATCAGAGGTCCAAGGTTGTGAAAGAATCAGAAATATTTACTAACTAGTGTATGGCTAGCTTTCTGTTTGTCTTTATTTTGCTTGTGATGGAAAAGATAGAAAGAAATGAAAACAATACAACCTGTCATATTTGTCACTGACAAGAAGACCAGAAAATGTTCCATTTGTCATAGAGTGTCATTAGATAATCCTTCTGATTCACATAGAGGAAGACCACATATTTTACCATGATTTAGATAGTGAAGTTTAAACTCTTTAACTGGAGTCCTTTGGTCTCCTCTCTGGGAAAAGTAGATTTTTTTAAAAGATTGTACCAGAGGTTAATATTTCATAATTTTGAGTGGTCAGAAGAGCTGGAGATTAAATTCATTTTTGCATAAAGGTCCCTAGTCTCCAGGCTTTTAGGTCTATTCTCATTTTTTCTCAGACCTTAAGCAAGACTATCTTTTGACACCAGAGACAAAAAAATTTCAGTTTCTATTATAGTTAATTTTCCCCAGGGAGGGGTGTAAGGATTTTTGTTCAGATTGGTTTTCTCAGTCAGTTTAATGCCGCTAACAGGAAGAACAAGCAGAGTAGATCTCTTCTTACCAGTGGATGTCACTGTTGACCAATAGGAAGGAAAAACTTAGGAAGAAGGCAATCCAAAGAAAAAGAGTGAGGAAAAATCCTGTTATTTTCCCTTACTCTAAATCTTTTCATTTTGGCAGTGGTTGTTGAATTCTACAAGACTGGGCATGGTGGAAGTCCTGTTAGGCAATCTAGATGCAAGATCTTTCTATTTTCTTGCCAATCCTTCATTTCATCATAGCTATTACTATAGACACCACATAAAAGAAACAGGTTTGGATTCCTAGTCTACTTGCACCTCCACCTTCAGTCCCAGCCTGCCAACGACTTCTTCAGAACCTTGTAGTTCAGGACTTGTTTTAAGAGAAAAAAGCCATCACAGGATCTGATTCTCCAAGAAACTCACCCCATCACAATGTTTGATGATTTGGTTCTTTGTTCCCCCAGTGTGAAGTCTAAATGTTCTTTTGGGGAATAGAGTTGTGATGATTATATCAGTATTTGAATCCCAGTGTCTGAAATCTTCTGGTTCCCTTCATTAATTAAAAATATTGCCATTTATTAATGACCACCAACCAGAGTTGCATAGTTCCCCCCCCCCAGACTATTGGGGTTAAGTGACTTGCCCAGGGTCACACAGCTAGGATGTGTTAAGTGTCTGAAATCAGATTTGAACTCGGTCCTCCTGACTTCAGGGCAGGTGCTTCTATCCACCTAGCTGCCCCAGAGTTGCATAGTTATTGATGCTAATTTTTTTTGGAGTCATGCTTTCCAACTTCCTTCAAATGATCTTCATGTAGCATGAACTTTAGATCATCTATCATTATCATTAACCATTTTTTTCTTGGTTTATGAATACTTTTCTTTAAATGTAATGCTCAATCTGAACACAATATTCCAGATGTGATCTATTCAGGGAAGAACTAATTTGTCCTTATTCTTGGAAGCTCTGCTTCTCTCTCTCTCTCTCTCCCTTTTTTTTTTTGCTTTTTGCTGAGGCAATTGAGATTAAGTGACTTGCCCAGGGTCACACAGCTAGGGAATGTTAAGTGTCTGAGACCAGATTTGAACTCAGGTCCTTCTGATGTCAGGGCTGGTGCTCTGTCCACTGCACCACCTAGCTGCCCTGGCTCTGTTTCTCTTAATGTAGACTAATGTCTGCCATTGTATATTGCTGACTCATATTGAGTTTACTGTTCACCAGTGATCTCCTATTATTTTCAGAATAAATGCTGTTTGAAAGTTGAAGGGATGTATTCCTTTAAATTGAAAAGGAGCCTGTATTCCAAGAATGATAACTGAGGCAGACACAAAGTTTAAAAGAGGTTTAACTTAAGCCCTGGGGTTTTCCTGGCTGGATGGCCTTGCTATACTTTTGTTAAAAAAAAGATCCAAAATACTTCTTTCAATTAGGCATTTAAAGAACTCCAAAGCCTTTCTTTACAGAGAAATCGTATCAGTTCAGTTTTTTTTTTTAAAGAAAATCACCATATGGCAGCACTTCAGTAAGTGGTATTTGACCCATAGCCCAGCAAAGAACACCAGAAGCTTGCAGCAAAGTGGAAAAGAGATGTATAAGAAGCACACAGACCTGAAATGTTTTCCAGCAGACATAATCCTTGGGGCATGTAAAGAATACAGTAGCCTCCCCAACCCACAAGATGAAAAAACTCTGGGAAGCTCAAAAACTCTGACAAGGAAACTAAATCAGTCTGAGTAAGACCAGTAGTATTGGCCCAAAGCTTCTTTTCCCATTAATAGACTTTGAATATTAACTACCCTTCAATTCCCTAGGAATATTCTTCCTATATTTGCCAGAATTAGCAACATTCTCATGTCTTGTCATTATGCAAACAATTTGTCATGTTATTTGCAAGAATTCTCAATAAACCCACAAGATATTATTGGTCTGAGGAGAAAGAGTGCTCCATTCCCTATAAAACCTAAGCAGGATGCCCAACTGGGCTTCCAGTAGGGTACCCAATTTCCTCTGGGGCTTTGGTAAACTTGTTTCCATCATTCTCCTTTACTGCCTTCCAATAAAGCTGACTTACTTTACAACTTAGTTATGAATTCCACATTTCCTTGTACTAGACTTAGATATTCTCCAAATCTTTTTGTATTTGTTATAAGATAGAGTGCCAGTTGCCCTGGAACTTCTCCATATACATGTGCCATCTCCCATTCATGTTTCTTGGTCACTTGTGGTTCCTTTATACAATTTCTCTCTTCCATATGCAGTACTAGATTTTGTGTATACATATGAATGTAGGGCAATGGGATACTCTTTATTGTTATTTCTTATATTTTTTAATTAAATGCCTTTTGCTTTGAATTAATGTGTTCCTTAGTTAGTATGATTAAAAAACACACTATAAGCAGGGACTTGAGAATTGTTGTTTTAAATAAATACTAAACAAAAGCATGCCTTGAACCTGGGATGACTTTCAAGGGACCTGTATTTGGGGTTGGAGGGAGCTTATACCTCTGGAGATTTTTAGATTGTTATGAATCTTCTGAAATCCCTATAGGATTTGATAAAAATTAATTTGACTTCTTTTGCAACCAAGAGTATCTAGAAGACTTAGAAGACCTATCATCTTTACAGAATATCTTTTCTAACTGTACTTTGGGATATCTTTCATGACAGTGTTGAACACCTTTGTCAAGCATATGTCTTTTTATATTTTCTTTTGCTTGAGATTAATAGAGGCTCACTGAACAAAGCTAGTCATGTAGTTCCACTTATTAAGAAACCTTATACAACCTTAACATATTCATGAGAAATATTTTGTTAGGAGAAAGCCTTATATTTTTATTGATGATGAGATATATAAAAATGGATTCCATGAGTTTTTATTATTATTTAGGATTTCTTTTCCTTTCATTTTTTGATACTGTTGATCAAATTGAAAAAGGACAGACCTTGCAGCTTCATTTTATTGCTGGTTAAGTCTCTATAGGGCTGGAAGGCCACTGGGAAACTGAGATCCCTGTGACTTCAAGCAGTAGGACAGAGAAAGATAGGAGAGAAACAGATTAACAGAAAGAGGCCAGACAGGAGCTGGGTGGGGAATAGAAAGTTGAATGGTGATTAACTCTTTTATATCCTTTACCTTGACTGTTGGCAAACAGCCATCGCTTTCTTTAACTTTACTCCTTATCTACCTTGGCAAAAACCAGTATGATTGCTATTTCAAAGTATCTGCATTTATATGGATTATATTATATTACTGATTGCCTTCTCACATTGTCTATCTCCGAATGGGGACTAAATTGCTATGACATCTGAGTGTCATAGGTAAAAACACAAAAAAAACCCCAACAATCAAAAAACAAAAATAAACTCATTTCTGCCCTCTGCTCTCTAAGTCACAGAAATGCTTAAAGTAGTTTTTGCTGTTCTCTTGTCAGTGGATAGATAATTCAAGAGAGAAAAAGACAAAAGACCATTTGGTAGCCTCCAGCCCTGGGGCTGATTACTAGGCAGTGGAGTAAGGTGGCCTTTCTATTACACAGGAGAAGAATATGACAGCCACAAGCCTGGCCTTTTGTGTATATCTGATGCATCTCTTATCCTTTCATTTGAAGAAGGGAGGGAGGGAAAGAAGGACAGGATGCTTCATATTTTTTGATAGTTATAATAGTTCTAATGGTCAGTGAATAATGACAGCTGTTATACTGTATAGAATGATCATTAACCATCTCCTGCTGTGTCGATCCAGTGTAGATATAGGGAGGCTGGTGAAGATTTCTCAATGATAGACTAGAATTGCATCCCTTCTAACCTTGATCTTATCAACTGTGAACTGCAGTTGCTTTGTTCAGCTCCTTGCTTATAATAGAGTGGAGCTAAGGGGCTGGAAGCTCAGGGTGGAAGAAACTTAAAGAACATATTTCACAGAATTTCAGAGTTGGAGGGGATTGTTGAGGCTCTCTGATCTATGGTTCTTTACATTTTATTACTGTGGACAATCAATCAAAACAAAGAAAAAAAATTATTAAATGCTTGCCATTGTGCAATGCACTAGGGATATAAATACAATGATTTGAAATAATCCTTCTAGCAAAAAACTTTTAATTTAATTGAGATGACAATAAGTATGTATTTAAGAATATGCAGAATAAATATGAAGAGAATAAATACACTTAAATACAAAATAAATAAAAGAATTTTTTTTGGAGCAGAGCACCAGCAATTGTGGAGATGGAATCAGGAAAGGCTTTATTTGTGCCTTAAGGGAAGAGAAGAATTCTAGAGATGGAGGTAAAGAGAGATCCAGGAATAGAGAATGGTGAATCCAAAGGCAGTGAGATGGTAAATGGATTGTTGTATAAGGGACAGACAAAAGACCAGAACTAGAAAGTTCTCTTACATTGCAGGTGGGAAAGAGAGTATATTTAATGAGTCTGTATCCCAATGACAGGAGGAAGCCACTGAAATTGAGGTAGTATTCAAGCAACATAGATGTTCCTTAGGAAAATCACCGGTAGCAGTGTGTATGGAAGTGGCCTAGGACATGGGAGAGTGAAGGCAGAGGGAGCATCAGGAGGCTGTAACAATAATACAGGCAAAAGGTGATGAGGGTCTGAAGTAAGATGGTATTTGTGAGGGTAGAGGGAAGTAGTCAAATGTTATAGGTGTGATAGTAGAAATGGCAACTAATTATATTGATAGGGAAATAATGCGAGGAATTGAAGTTAATGCTAAAGTTGAGGATCTGGAAGACTGGAAGGTGGAGTTACAAACCTGGAAAACTGAATGCATAATTTCAAATGGAATAGTAAAGGTTGGAAAAAAAGGTTGTCTTATAGACAAGGTAAAGAATTGTGTTTTGATTATGTGGGAGATGACTTTGGAGGATCCAGTTTAAAGTGTCCATCACTGGTACTGAAGCTCAGTTTAGCCACTAAAAATATCAATATGAGTCATCTGCTTTTAGATGATATTTTATCACAACAGAGACTAATTAGGAGACTAAGAGAGAGAATATATATAGAGTAAAGAAGGGCCTACAATAGAACATTGGGGAACAGCCACAGGTAGGAGGCATGATATGTATGATGAGGCAGCAAAGGAGATGAACAAATGATTAGACAGCTAGGAAACAAGGAGAGGCTAGTGTAATGAAAACCTATAGACATGAAAGTATCCAGGAGGATAGGCTGTAGGTAGTGTTATGTTCAGTAGATAGGCTGAGAAGGATGAAGACAGAAAAGACCATCAGAATTAGCAGTTAATGAATGCATACATTGTTTTCCTGCTTTACTTTGTCTCACATCTTATTTACTATGCTACTCCATAATTTTGATATTCATTTTTTTCTTAGGTGCTATAATATTCTGTTATATTCATTTATCTCAACTGATTTATTCATTTCTCAACCAATAGGCATCAAATTTGATTACTATTCTTTATCATTATAAGGAATACTGCTATAAATATTTTATTAAATATGGGGGACTTCTTACTTTTGAACTCCTTGGGGTATGTCTAGAAGATTTATCAAGACCCATGATTCCTATATTTTAATTAATGGCTAAGAAATTCAAATCTCATTTTCAGATACTATCCTTAATTTGAAGTTCATTTCCAAAATTTCTCTTTCTTCTTTAAAATCCTTTCTGTTAACTAGTAGTAATCATGACATCTTCAGTTTCTTGATAAGGATTTCATAACCCTTAGCAAAATCGTTTAGATTTTTTCTGCTAGCATGATTTTCTCCAGGTAAGCCAATAGAAGTGGGTTTTGGTTGTTATATTTGACAAAGTTCAAAAGACTTTTCATTATATTTATGATACATCATGTCCCAGGAAAATATCAAACCTTTAGACTGTTCAGATAGAGTCAACATATGATTGCTTCATTCCTCAGGAGGAACTCATCAACTATCCCTGTTTGTTTCTTCTTCTGAAAAGTACTGAATGACTTCTTTCCTGGTGATTCTTATGGGCCCACTTCATATTCCTTGATATATAGGAATCTTCATTTTACTTGGAAAGTCTGGTTTTACCTTCTCTGAGAAGATTCACATAACTATTATACATGATCAAATGTTTAATAGTTCTTCCCTTTTTTGTGTGTTTCATTTTTCTATTCTCTAATTTTATGACAAAGGTTAGAATTCCCAAGGTTAGTTTTCCCTCAGAAACATTCTTCCTATTCTTTCAAAGAACTCTTCATTCTTCCTGATATTCTAGAGAATAGAGACATTCACAAAAACCATAGCATAATGTATTTAGTACTGGAAAGGACATTAGAAATCATGTAGTCCAATCACCTCTTTTTACTGTTAAGAAAGTATCTTGCCAAAGATTACAAAAGTACATTGTGGTAGAGTCAATATTTTGAATTCAGGTCCAACGTTATTTTCACCTTTTCAAGTCAGGATATCAACTTATACTTTAGGCCCAAACAGCTATAACTTGACACTAAAGAAATGTAAATATGATACACTCTTTTCTGATCACTACATTGCGCCCCACAATTGCTGGAAGCCAGGTAAAGAACTAAGGTTCTTTATTGTACCTTTTGGTAGCTCTTGTGGTAGCTCTTAAATCTTTTGGATTACAGTCATTGCAGGAGGATCCTATATGAGCCTTTCTCATACATATCTTGCTTGAGCTTTCCTACCTGCTGTTATTATACATGATTCAATTCATATAGCTAACTTCAAACTGGAATTGGAAAGTTAATCCCTGAGAGCAGTATTATAAGGATATCAACAATGCAGTCCCATAATTCATGTACTTTGGAAGTTTACCTGGACTGAAATTATTTTCCAAAGATAATTGAAACTATTGTAAAACATTCACAATTTTCACCACTATTTAAGTAGTAATATTGAGGTTCTCATTTTCTCCTACATAAATTTCATTATATATAACTCCAAATAGCTTTTCCTACCTCCTCCACAATTGCTAGTATACTTTCTCTCATATTAACTTGCATTTAGGTACTTAGTGACTATTAACTTTATATTAAGATATACATCTACATGTAAAGGGGCAGCAAACTGGTGCAGGGGAAAGAATGCTAGATTTGGAGTCAGAAAACATAGGTTCAATTCCAGCCTCTGACCCTTACCTGGGAAAGTCACTTAACCTCTATTTCCTCAGTTTCCTCTCCTGTAAAAATGGGAATAATAATAATACCTACCTTTTGGGATATTTGTGAAGATGCAATGAGATAATTTTAAATCACCAAGCATAGTGCTTGATACATAGAAAGCAATATATAAAAGTTAGCAAATATATATACCTATTTATGTGTACATATACATACATATATGTGTTTATATGTGTTGGTATGTAAAAAGATAGAGGAAAGGTCAAAAGGAGACAGAGAGAGAGAGAGAGAGAGAGAGACAGAGAGAAAGACACACACACACACACACAGAGACAGAGACAGATAGAGACAGAGACAACAGAGAGCATAGCTTGCCTTTACCAAGAAAATCAGGAAGAGGTGATGAAAACTGCTGCTGATGTTCACTAATCTGAATCATGATGTGGAAAAGAGAGTACTATAGGTTACACATTGGGCACAGTTCTATACTTTAACAGCATTTAACATTACGTGCAGTGTCATCAGAAAACACAAAATTCAACTACTTTGAAATAGCTTTGAGATTTGTCAGTTGGAAAGTAAAGTATATTGCAATACCAGAGTCATAGTAAGAATTAATCTAGATATTCACATCCTGAGGCAAAGGTCTTTTAAAATATTAGATTCTGGTCTCTGTTCTTATATCATTAACAAAATCAGGAGAAAGTAGTTTTGTATTCTCACTGAATACATATAAGTATATACATACTTTGTCATACTTTAAGATTGAAAGACTGAAATACAATTTTATAGATAGCACTATACCTAACATATGTTAGGCATTTATTACTCACCTCCATTATTGACTATACACAGAGAATCAAAAGGAAAATGTAATCCAGTCATCAATTTTGCAAATATCTAAATACCTACTAATGTTCAAAGCATCATATTAGATACTAAAACAGGGTAAGAAAGAAGAAAAAGAAATGCCCCTTATTTCAAGTAATTAAAACTATTCTAGCATTCCAGTACCTTGGATAGGGATATAGGGCAAACTGAAAACTGCTAGTTGCCAGCACTATTGGAAGGGACAGAATCAAACTCAAGTATTTTTAAATTATTTTCTATGTAGTACCACTACCAGGCATTGTACTAAATAGACAGTAGGAATACAAATCAAAATAATGAAGTAATCCCTGCTAACAATAAGTTTGTATTCTCATGGGAAAATAATACCTTCTCTCTCTGTGTCTTAAAATTCAGGCTTCTCTGGATGTCAATAATCTTTGCAGGCTGACAACAAACAAAAGTCTGAAACTTTAGGGGATTGATGACCTTGAGAAAGTAAATAATCCCATAATTATAGATAGCAGGGCCAATTATCATTAGCAAGCTACTAATGGTGAAGGATGATGGGAGAGAATAACTGCATAAGCCTGAAGGTGGTAATCTGATCAGTTGTGAATGGAAGACAAGAATTTATTGAATGAGCTTCATGATAATAATAATAGTAATACATTCATACTAATAGTTCTTAAAGAATTAAAATGTATTTTTCCCAGCAGGTTCCTAAACCAGTTTGCATAAACAAAATGATACTTTTTTTTCCACAAATGGGGAAATTGAGACTCAGAGAATTGAGGTGATATTCTTAATATCCAGTAAGATTTAAATTCACCACTTGAACCTTAGTTTTCTCTCTTTGAGTACAGTTAAATTCTCACTAAGGAGAGAATATAATCTCTGTATTCAGAGAGCTTACAATCATATCAGGCTTTAGTACATCCTTTGGAGCTATGGGAAATTATGAATCCTAACCAAGTTGGGAAAGAAGGTCATGATTCATGAGATTTTTATAATCTTTTTATGAGGCTTTTCTTTGTGACCTTTCTGCCTTTAAATGCCATCTCTACCATGTCACCTGGTTATCTTGCTAAAACAGGCAAGAGGGGGCCTGACCTATTCAGGAGCCAGTTCCATAAGTTAAGGGGAAGTAGAGTTATTCAGTATTCTCAGTTAGTGAACACCTGGAAAGTCCCTGAACATCCTTTCTATTTTGACGTGAATTTTTTTTGTCTCTACTCTCTTTTCTCCTTCTTTTGCTTTTTCTGTCTTACAATCACAGAGATATAACTATTAATTAAATCAGGTCCTTATTTCTTTTTCACTGGTTCTTGCTCTTCATTTTTTACTTCTTCTTTTGTCTGAGATCAGCATAAGCAAAGAATAAAATGCCTTTTGGTAGAGACTAAACAATGGATGTAGTTTTACTTTCCAAAAGCCAAGATAACCATTTTTATATAAATATTAAGGAGAATAGATCCAGAAATATAACCTAGAGAGAATGAAAGCTTTTCCCTCTTGTTTTTTCCAGATTATCAACATCTAATTTGGTATCTCTATGCAGTAATAGCCTCAGAATTAATAGAAGGAATTAATTTCCTTTTCATGTGTTAGTTTAGCAAAATTGAAGGAAAGGGCAGGGTATAAAACTCTAAATAATAATTAGAGATGTAAATGTTTTACATTTATATTTTTATACTTATAAAAATTCTATAGTGAATAGGGAGTATCTTACTCTGTGGAAATATATATATATATATATTTTTTTTCTCAGTATGTCACTTTATAGAAGGTGGTGACCATTTGTTCTCTATAAAAATTAATTAATTATAGAATGCTTGAATATGTTCATTCTATCAGCTTCATGAGTGGCCTATTTTGTAGATGAGGAACTAAGGCTCAGAGATGTGATTAATTGACTTGTTCAAGTGAATAGTAAGTGATGGATCCTGGTCCCAAAGTCTAGGTCTTTTAACTTCTAGTCCTATGGTATTTCCATTATGACATGCTACCTTTCTGCCCAACAGAAAATAAAATACAATGGGAAAGAATATTTTATATTTAAGTAATTCTTTGTGCCTTCAAAAATACGTTCCCTATTTAAAAAAAACAATGAAAGCAAACACTATAATGGCTGTTAACTAGTTAACTATAATGGGTTGATTTGGCTAAGAAGACAAGATAAAATAATGCACTTCCCTCCATTTTTTTTGTAGGGGGGGCCTTATGGGTATATATATTTTCAGATTTGGTTCATGTGTTGGTTTTGTAAACTGAATTTGTGTGTGTGTGTGTATGTGTGTGTGTATTACTAGGGATGGCTCTTTGGTTAGGGGATGTGATGGGAAGATGAATGGATATATTTAGAAATAAAAATAATATAGAGACAAAAGATGCCAATAACTTTTTAGAAAAGAGCTTTCTCATCAATTACTTGATTTTCACAATAATCTTGCAAGGTAGGCAATATAGATTTTATTAATGTAATTTTTAAGATGAACAAATTAAGGTCTATGTGTATCATATGATTTGTTAAAGGTCTTAGAGCTTGTTAGTAGTGGTATTGAGACTAAATTTTAGTCTCTTCTTTCACTTCTTTTCATTTATTACTTCTCCATTTACACTAGATAGGACCCCTTCATCAGAAGAACAAACTTTTAATTTCATCAAAGTCTTAAAGTAACAGGGAGTTGAGTGTGTGTGTGTGTGTGTGTGTGTTGGCATATTATCAGCTATTGATGGAAAACCAGAGAAATTAGTAGCTACCTGCACATTGAGAGAAAGAGCATGATGGGAACTGGCCTGTGGTTATGAGCTCTTGACTAAAGAGCCTAGAACTAGGCCATGTTTTCTGAGAGAGGAAAGAATTAAATTATATGTTAAACAGAGGAAAAAGGAGGGTGATAATTCTTTACTGAGAAGCTTGTATTTTATAACAGAAAGATTCCCCTGTTAGAACCAACCACTTTCCTTGCCACTATTTGGTCACTATTAAAATACACTATATTTATTTGCTCTGTGAGAAGCTGCATATTCTTTCTCAGCTTATGATTCTCTGGAACAAAGTATTTTTACACAACATATTATTTCCCCTCATCTGGTATAGGTCCTTAAGTAGCTAAAAATGCCTGAAGCACAATTTCCTAATTTGGATAAGAGGGAGGTGGAGTATCATGGAGGCTGAATGTATATTTCCTTTATATGAATAGAACTGGTCAGTATGAACTTTTCCAATTTAATCACAGATGCTTTCTAAACTACCCCTGCTCCTTACTTTCCTGGGAGCCAGCTGCCTTTGCTTAGAAATCAGGGGCCCAGCACTAAATGCATGAATAGTTGAGCAAGGAGCTAATTAGAGATGGAGAAACAAATCAGCCATAAGAATAAAACACTCTTCATTTCTGAACACAACAGGAGGTAAAGTTATAATCAGAGTCTCAAATCTATTTTGCGGGAAGAACTGCAAGAAACTTATAGATATCCAGGGGATGCCTTTAGCCTCCTTATTGGCCTAAGTGGAAGTTTCCTAGTGGGTATCAACTCCTTAAAAGGCCTCTTTTGGGTTCCGTATATATATATATATATATATATATATAGTCTCTTCATTCCTTTTTTTCCTGAGGCAATTAGGGTTAAGTGACTTGCCCAGGGTCACACAGCCAAGAAGTGTTAAGTGTCTGAGGGCAGATTTAAACTCAGGTCCACTTAGCTGCCCCTCTTTATTCCTTTTTGAGGGAAAAATAGAAACATTAGCAATTGTTAGAAGATTCCCTTTATGATGGAATAAACAAATCCCATATTTTGGAGAAACATTCAATTCATGGACCTGTAGCTTGTCTATCCTGTCTCCTCAGTGTATAGATGACAGAGGAGAATGCCATAATAATAGCTACATTTGGATTGACTTCTATTCCTACAAAACTACTTTATCCAAGGCAATTACTTAATTATCATCTTCAATGGCCTCTTCTTAATCCTCATCCTCCTTGATGTTTATTCAGGATTTATTTTGTCTATTCAGGGATAAGATCCTTCTGCCCATCCCTAGATATTAAATTTTCTCTTAATTTTCATGAAGCTTTTTTTTTCCTCCTGGTTCTCCTCCTATCTCTTCACCCTCTATATCTAATCAGTTTTCAAATTCCATTGATTTGACTTTCCTAATCCTTCTTGTATCCATCCTCTACTCTGTAATCAATCTGCTAAAATACTCTTTAAATAATTATTACCTCTCACTTAGATTATTTTAATAACTACCCCTGCCCTTATTTTTGCCTTTGATCTTGCCTCTTTCTTAATTTAGCTCTCACAGAACTATGAATTTTCCTAAGACATAGTTCTCACTATGTCACTCCTATGCCCCCAAACTAATGACTCCCCAGTATCAATGATAAAATGTCAACAACTTAACTTTGTGTTTTAAGGCCTTCTGAATGGATAAGAATCTATTTTTTCTAGTCATTTCATTCTATTCCCCATCACATACTCAAAGTATTAGTTAAGTTATTCCCTAATTTCATGTTGCCCTCTTTTACCTCAGCATCCTTTTTCTTTTTTTCTGCCATGTCTAGAATATATTCTCTTTAATTTGCTTGTTGAAATATTTACTTTCTTTTAAGGTCCAGCCTAGGTGCCATTTTATTCATGCATTACCTGCTGGTATTCTTTAGTTGAAAATGATCCTTCCTTCCTCATACTGATCTGCAGTACTTTATTTTGACTTTTCTTTCTTTATAATCTATTATCTTTCATGATATATGTCTTATCCTTTCCTACTATACTGTGAAGCTCCTTGAGGACAGGGAGTATATTGGTTATCTTTTTGATCCCCAGCAGCCTTCCACAGTGCCTTGAAAATAGTAAGACTTAATGTTTGCTGAATTGAAATTCACAAAAGATTTGTTCCATTCATAACCATTCTCTATTGAGGGAGCCCTATCATTTAGTCAGTGTGAGGTTTTGAAGTGCTAGGGAGCCCTGGTTGGAGAGAATAGCCGTTAGATTGAAAACACGAGGATGCTTTTGACTGGGGTCACTTCCTTCTAAGAATTAGGGCATTTACTCAGCTTCCTTACTAGAATTTACTTATCAAACCTGTGGAGAATACTGAGTTCATGAATATAACTTCCATCTGGATCAAGACAGATGTGTAATGGGATTATAAAATAATGTTTCCAAATGTTGGTAACTTTATTTCTTTCCATATTTCTACCTATAGATTCGAGCTAAATTACTTGGTTTTCATGTATACAAGGAGTTCACAAGTTAGAAATTTGGATTTTTTTGGGGGGGAGAGGCAAGATATATGAAGGAAGACCACAGAATGCAAACTTGTAACTTTAGATCTGGAAGGGTACTTATGGTTGAGGTGTTTATAGCTTGGATTCTGTAAAAAAATTTATATGGTAGCTAGGTGGTACAGTGGACAGATCACTGATTTCTTGAAGTCAGGAAAACTTGACTCCAGATTCAGCCTTAGATACTTAAAAACTGTGATTCTGGACAAGTCGCTTAATCCTGATTTTTCAAGAAAAATTGATAACTATATTTTATTCTATTTTGTATTTTTAAAACATTATAGAATTTAGCAGACTACACCAGGAGTCCATTAAAAATTAAATGCTTCAGATGTTGTCTAGCATTTTCATTTTAAAGATGAGAAAGCAATTCTTTCCAGATATAAGTTGGACTAGGTTAGCTACTGAGGTCACATTATTATGATTCTTTGATTTGGAGATTCAGGGAAATGATGGGAGCTGTCCAATGTTACACAGGTAGTAAGTAGCTGGAATTCAAACCCACCTCCTCTGACTTCAAACCACCAGAGAGTAGGTGTGGTTGGATATTGTTGCAGAAACACAATTGCTGAAAATATAGATATTTGTGACTTTTCAAAGGTATAGTTAGAATTCATTTCAGATAGACATGAATCAACGTCCAGCTGAGATTTACTCACATTTGGCAGAAGAGAGAACAGTGTTAGTTAATGAAGCCTGCACTAGAGAAACACAGGTAATCACCCTGTTCTCTTTTTCTGCCCTCTTCCTCTCTCCCTAAGACAGTTCATTCCTTTTCAAAAAATACATCAACTTACAGTAACAATTTTCCTCCATGACAGCTATACGTAAAAGTAGTCTAGTATTTCTAACTCTTCACAGATTATTCTCTCAGTTCCCTGAGAACAGTCTAAATCTGAAGAGGGAAAAATTGGCCTTGATTATTGAGTGATGTCTTTCACAGAAAACTTCTCTCCTGAAGTTGCTGTCCAGAAGTGAAAAATCGCCAAGGATGCAGAGTCTGGTCACAAGTAGGACCCCTTCTTTCATTCATTTTGCAAGCATTTATTAATTACTTCTTATGTGTCAGGCCTTGGGCCAAATGCTGATGATGTAAAGACAACAGTTAAGGATGTCCTTACCTCAAGATCCTTACATTCTGTTACATAAAAATTCTCATCTAACTAAATACAACATATGTACAAAGCCACTTCCAGAGAGAAGGGCTCTAGCAATTGGGGGGAATGGGATAAACTGTGTGTATGAGCTAAATCCTTGAATAAATTCAGATCTTGTCATTTCTACTGCTATAATATCTCATAGTCCCCTCATTTTCATTCACACAGCCATCACTATAGTTCAGTCCTTCATCATCTCAAACCTGGATTGCAATGATTTTATAATTCGATTCCCTACCTTATCTTTACCCACTTCAATATATGTTCTACATATGTACTCAATTGATATTTCTCTTTCTCTCTCCCTCTCTCCTTCCCCCTCTTCCTCCCTCCCTCTCTCCCTCTCCCTCTCTCTCTTCTCTCCCTCTCCCTCCCTCTCTCTCTCTCTGTCTCTCTCCTCCTTTCTCTCTCTCTCTCTCTTTCCTCTCTCTCTCTTTCTCTCCTTCTCTTCTTCTTCTTCTTCTTTTTCTTCTTCTTCTTCTTCTTCTTCTTCTTCCTCTTCTTCTTTTTCTTCTTCTTCTTCTTCTTCTCCTCTCTCTCACAGCTAGTATGCTAAGTGTCTGAGGATGGATTTGAATTTAAGTCTTCCTGAATTCACGGCCAGTGCTCTATCCATCTAGTTATCCACAAATGATATTTATAAGGTGTAAGTCTGACTGTGTCACTCTTCCAATCCCTTCACTCCCCCACTTTAATATTTCCCTATCACCACTAGGATCAAATATATACTCTCTTGTTTGATATTTAAATTTCTTCATACACCTACCCCATCCTGCTTTTTCATTCTTCTTTTACTTTGTTTCCTTACCATTAACCTGTCTGTTCTTTAGAAATGACATTCCATCTACCACCTCTATGCTTTTATGCTAGCTGTCCCTTATACTTGGAATTCATCCTCCTTCCTCACCACCATCCCTTAATTCTTAATTTCCTTTAAGACTTAGTTCATATGCCTCTGAGTTTTCCCGCTTTTCCTAATTGTTAGTCTCTTTCCCTCTAAGGTTACTTTCTATTTACTTGGTATATATCCTGTACAATATTATATATATGTATATATATATATATATATTTCTGTGTCTATACACGATGTTTTCCTCATTAGAATATTATCTTAATGAAGGTGGGAATTGTTTGAATTATCCTCCTAAATTCAGTTTCTGGTATACAATAAGTGCTTCATAAATGCTTGCTTTATTGAATACAAGATGGAGAGTAATATTCTGTAAGCCTAAAACATTAGGCTAAAGCAAGATGGTCAAGGACTTTAACAAAAAGTTTGAATTTTGTCCTGGAGGTTGGGGGAATTGATTGATAGGCCTTCTTTTTTCTAGTATAGTATCTAGTACTTAGATGAAGCTTTAAGGTCTACACATCAATTTTCATATATTTCCTCATTTGATTCTTATTAAAACCACACATTATTACTTTTTCTATGCTTATAGATGAGAAAAGTTGAGTCCCAAGAGGTTATATGAGTTGCTTGTGGTCACATAGGTATTAACTATCTGAGGCTAGATTCAGACCCAGTTCTTCTTGTCTCCAAATTTAAATATTAGACTGACTACAAACATTTACCCATCCTTTAGAGCCCACCTTTGTTCTAACCTTCCCATGAAATTTTCATTCTGATTTGACCTTCTCTGTACTTACTTACCTTCATCACATATTTTTGATTCTTAAAACATGTCAAATTTTATCCTAGAAAATCTTTCTCTATAATTTGTTCTAAATCTTCATAGATATGGTTACAGGATTCTTCCCAGATATCAAAGAACACTCAAGGCAACAATGTGCTTATTGTGCATAAATGCCTTTATTTTACCCCACTCAAAATTTAGAAGAGAAAATGGGTCTTAATAAATATTTTTTGGTTGATTGATTCATTCTCTCTCTGATGTAAGTAACTTTATGACTCTATAAGCAGTGTTTAGGATATGCAATAATGGTTAACGCCTTCAAAATGTGACCATATAATGATTTGAATTTTGCTTCTTCTTTGTTTATTTTAATTGCTGAAAAAATACTGCAGTATACAGTTAGGACTGGGAAACCAGTTAAAAATGCAGAAAAATTTCTTGACAGTGAGATTTTCTATCTCCTGAATGTCTTGAGAGCACAAGTTAGAAAATGTTTTTTCATAAGGGACTTTAAAAAGCCTTACCTAGAGATGAAGAGATAGCCTGAATAACCTTGGAAGGTTCTTTCCAAGTCAATGGTTCAGTGAAGAGACAACAGTTTCTTTTCTGGTAAATAGGCATTTGATCAATTATTCGAAATCTTATTTGCCTGCAAAGCTGCCAAAATCATAATGGTTTATTATGTAAATATGTATTTAGCTCATTTTAAAATGCTTAGCTGACAAACTATAATGTTTCTCTCGAGACCTTTAGGTACAACTTGTGAAACCTGAGTAATTTTTAAGGCATGAATATTGTACAATAGATTGTTGGTTTATTTTGTAGCTTCTTAAAATTGCTCATCAAATGTTTATAGAAAGAAGGCATGCATTTTGAATACGATACATTGCCCTTCATTATGGGAATGTATGACTTTTGACTTGCTATTTGTAGGTTCTGTATCCTGACTCCTTTTTCTAGTTGTGAACATGGATGGGTTGTGTAGTTCCAGCCATACTCTCTCATTTGTCACTTTTCTTATTGAGAGCAGAGATTTGGAGAATGCTAGCTAGGGTGAGAGGGATATTCTATCACTCTTAGGGTCAGCTTTAAAGACTGACACAATAAATCAACAATATATTATAAAATATACTCATATTGATAGATATGTGACTTCAATGAAGCAGAGATGCTGTATGGTTCAAAGGATTGTGACTTGAAGTCAGAAAATATCTATCAAGGAGCATTTACTGTTCAGAAACTATGTTAAGTGCTGGGAATATAAAGCAAGATAGTCCTTGTTCTCAAGCAGTTTCTCTTGTAATGAGGAAGAAAACTTCATATGTGTATGTGTATGTAGGTATGTATAATAAATGTGTGTATATTTATCTCCTATTTCCACACAAGAAACCCGTATGGTAAATTGAAGATAATATAAGAGAAAGGCACTAATAGATGTGGGGAGTGGAAAAATCTCATGTGATTATGGACAAGTTACCTTGCCTTTCTGTGCCTCAATTTTCCCATCTATAAAATGAGAAAATTGAACCAGATGTGCTGAGGGATGTTGGTTCTATGAGCCAATATGAGTGTTTTCTACCCTACTTCAGATCATAATCAATCCTGACCTCACTCTGTATGATTCTTGTCAATATCCTCACATAAGTTTACTTTAGAAGATCTACCCAGTGCTTTGGAGGACTTCATTTACATTTTTTTTTAACATTTCATGGAAAACAGTGCAGCAATTGTCCTATCTGTTGTACAAGACCCATTTCCTTTTCCAGTTAAATCACATTTTGTGTGAAATAATAACATTTTGTTATTATTCAGTTTCACTTATAAATACCTTAGAATGAACTAGTTTAGTTGTGAACATCCTAGTTTTCCTCTTTATATATTTTCACATTTTTCTCAGTTGGTACTATTTGTAGTCTTCTTTTGCCTTCCTTATTTAGGTCAAAATGGTTTATTATCCTTCTTGTTACTCTTGGCTATCAAGAACCTGCTAGACAAAGAATTCAAGTGAATATTAGTTAAAATGGTGTCCATATTAGATGGATAATGACTGATAACCTATACAGAAACCATCTCTGTATACAGTCATACCAATAGCATGTCAAAATAGTGGTCAGAATTTAAGAAACAATAGCAGTAATACTAATCTTCAAGTCACAAGGACCTAGATTGGAATCCTTTATCTGTCACATACCATTTATGTAACCATAGTCAACTCATAACTTCTCAGCCATGCAGGGAACTCTCTAGGGCTATAGGTTAGAGATGATTGAGGGTCTGTATTAATGGAAGAAGTTCCAGAAAAATGTAGAATGTAGAACAAGAGACAGGATTTGCTACCTGGTCTGGGGTAGGTTGAGCCAATAGGTATAATTTAAGTGGATTCAGTAATGTAGGTCAGAGGGACACAAGCAAATATCATGACTAGAAAGGTAATTTAATTTCTTCTACATTTTTTGGAATGATCTATTTAAATCTTTCATGACATATGGACATCTCTTATTTCCTTGAAGTTTTCTAGGGAATGAGAGGTGATCAGAATTGTTGTAGTGGGAGGTTAAATGATTTTCTCTCATGTTGTCTTAAAATTAGAATGAAAATTTATGAACAGAACTGAAAAGGATTTCAAAGAGCTATATTTTGCCTAGGATGAGTCCAGCTGAACACTGGGTGGAGATTCCTGGGGAAATCATGATAAATTCTCTCAGAAAGATTCTCAGATTATTGGGAAGGCTAGCAACCAAAAATGGAAGTTTATTGGTATTGTGGGGTACAGTTTTAGGTATCAGTCCTTTTGATACTCATCAGTATGGCTTTTATACTTTTATAGGACTTCAGAGTTTACTAAACATTTTCATCTAAACTATTCAATCAGTTCTCTGACAAATCCTGTGAAATAAGATTATGTATTTTATCCCTTTAAAAGGAAGGCATTGCTGGCTATTTGCATATTTGGGACTCATCATTTTTTCCCCATCAGCAAGCCCCAGGACTCAGTTTATTGTTTTCTCTTACTTGTTCTTGTTTCTATTACTTCTCTAACTGCAACTGATTGGTTTTTCCCCCAACTTCACCTGCAAAAGAATATAGAGATTTTATTTATTTTTGTCTGTGGTCCTTACAATTAGCATACTCATCCTTAGGGTTTAAAACATTTTTTTTTAAACTACAAATCACAACAAAGAAACATATAAGGATTAAAAGTAAAAAAAAATTGCCTATTTGCCTTTTCTGAGTCTCAGCTTCCTCATATTTAAAATATAAGTTTGTATGAAATGATCTTTTAAGTTCCTTCCTATCCACTCCGATGATTCTATGAAACATGAATTTAACCATTAATTTTTCTCTTCCATGACAGTATACCATGAACAATGCCTAAAATTTCTTATTTTTCCTTCTAAATATTATTCAGGAAGTTAGCTGAGTGAATTGTGTTGGTAGAAGCTTTAGATAGATTTAATTTGGTTGCTCAATATCTTAGCCCCTCTGAGATTTGCTTTCCAATTATAGATCTGGATGTCTAATTTGAAGGCTTGTGTCGGCAACATCATGGAACCATAGAATTTGAAAGATTGGAAGGACCTCAATTTCAGCCTGGTATAATACATACATGAAAGGAATAACTACTGTAGCATATCCAACAGGTGATTATCCAGCTTCTGCTTGAAAACCCCTAGAGAAAGTAGCCCACTGCTTTTTGAAGCAGCCAATTTCACTTTTGGACAGTTCTAATTTGTTAGGAGGTTTTCCCTGATATTTTTCTTAAATTTGTTTCTTTGTAATTTATACCCATTGTTCCTGATTCTTTCCTCTGTAACTAAACAGAACAAGGCTAATATCTCCTTGATGTGCCAGGCCTTGTAATACCCAATTGTAGCTCTCATTTATTGCCTCTTCTAAGTCTTCTTTTCTTCATGGCTAAACATGTCCAATTCCTTCAACTGATTCTAATAAGTTGTTGTGTCTTAAGGCCTTTCATTATCCTGATTGTCTTCCTTTAGATATTTTTCAGCTTGATCTCCTTAATTTCCTAAACCAGAGTGCCCAGAACTGAATTCAATAGTTTATATAGGATCTGAAGGGAGCAGAGTGCTGTGGGACTATTATATATCTCTTCCTGAAAGTTATACCTCTTTTAATGTTTGCCCAAATCATATTAACTTTTTTGTACTATTATATTGTGCTGCTGACTCCTATTCTATGTAGTGTATTAAACCCCAGATCCTTTCAGAATAACCGTTATCTAATTATACTCACCCCATATTATATTGAGAATTTTCTTTCCTTTTACCCAAACGTAAGACTTTCAGTTACTCCTTATTGAATGTCATCTTATCCTCTCCTTCCCCTCACGTAAAATTAATATATTTTCCCAAAGTTTTATGCTATCCAATAAGAATCTCACAGTTACTTTCATTACTCTGTCTCAATGACTATTGATCCTTAATTCAAACTGTCTGTATAATAAAGACCTTTCCCTATCTGGTTTCCAAGGTTTCCTCTATTGGGCTTTGGGTCTTCTTCCTACCATCTTCAACATCTTGGAGATTTAAATGATCATAGTTTCTAGAATTCTTCCCTTACACTTGAAAAATAATATTTTTCCTGATTTTGCCCTGAAACAAATTCACTGTCTGGAAGTCATAGTTAGTTTTGCTTTTAGTTCTTTAACTGAAGTTTTATATGTTCATCGACTGTTCTTGATTGCCATCTCGGCCACAGCCTTTCTTGAAACTCTGGGGCCATAAGGTTGAAGACACCATGATCATCCTTTTTGAGCCTGTCTTCATTTAGCTTTCTGAGTTCCCCCAAGAGATTTCACTTCTTTTCCTGTTCAAAAATCTATACGAGCTGTTGGACTTCCCACCAAGTTCCTTTTCCTAGGATGCCCTCAAATTCTAGTTCATTGCAAAATTTCAAGGAACATATCTAGGTCTTTTAACTTCAACTCTAGTGCTTGTTGCACTGCTTCCTATTTTGACCACAAATCCATTTGTTACATAATGATAACAGTAACAATTGACATTTGCATATCACTTTCAAACTTACAAAGTACTTTAAATAAATTATTTCATTTGGATTCACAGCAACCCTATGAAATAAATACTTATATGGATTATTACTGCCATTATATTAGAAAGGTTAAGTAACATGCTTATAATTATATAGTTAATGCCAGAAGTAGGATTTGAATTCAAATTTTCCTGAATCCAACTCTATCCCTTGTTCTAGGTTGTTCATATATGTATTAGCTCCCTGAAAAGGGACACTTTAAGACTATGCATCTTGGGTAATAGAATTTAGTGATTCAATTTCATTAATTTGGGAATAATCATACTCTAGGGCATTGCAAAGAGGCAACTGTGGTGAATTGAAAAGAACATTTCAACTGAAATCAGTAGGCTTGAACATGAATTCTGACTTGTCACTTACCATCTCTGGGACTGGAAAAGTTGATTTTCTCATCCATGAAATGGACATAATTATACTCAATAGATTTGTTATGAGGGTAAAATCAGATAAGAGTGAACATTTCCCAGAACTAGTATTTTTATTATTTACTTTATATCACTTTAAAATATTTTTGGTGCCTTTTTTGATCAACCATTTCCAGATATGCTTTCCAAATTAAGCTGCTATGATTATTATTACAGATCCTGGCACATGACTTCTCTCAGATTTTGATTATTTCAGCTTTTTGGATGGTCAGTTGAACTGCTGACAAAACCATTTGTTTTGGTTCCTACATCTGAAAAAGTTAAACCTCTAGGCATAGACTGGTGACCTGCTGTTAAAATTAGGCTGACACACTGATTTATGACACACCAATTAATTCACACACATCCTGGCAATTCCTACTTTTCTTCTTTCAATGTTTCTTCCCTCACTTGCAGCATTCTTTTTAGCTCCTTTATACTTCATTCTTTAAGACCCAGCTCAAGTCCCAGTTCTTCCATGAAGCCTTTGCTGACTGTTCCAGCCCATAATGCTGTATTCTCTTGAATAATAGCACTTAGGATTTCCATCATAGGGTTACACACTTTTTAAAAATAGGAGTATGCCTTGTCTCTTCAACTAGACTATGACCAGAGACCTCTTTTCTATTTCCTTTATATCTCTCTGAAATCAAGCAAAGTCCTGAATACAAAATATGTGTACTTGTTGGAGTTAACCCACTGTAGTAGGTTTAGAGATATAAGGGACCCTTTGAGAATCTAGTCTCTTTATTGTAAAGATGAAACTGAGCCTGAGAGCTTAAGTTCACCAATTGACTTCTTTGGGTATATATAACTAGTGAAATGTTGGAGGCAGCACATGGGCTCAAGTCTTCCTGATTCTTAATCTGATGCCATATCCATAATAGTGCACTGTCTTAGAGAATCAGGAGTAGAATTTTAATTGTACTTAAATGATATTGAACAAATTGTTTAAGCTTTCTAAATCTCAATTTCTTTGTAAAACAGAAGGTTTGGATTAGGTGAACTCAAAGGTCCCTATGTGTTGTAAATTTATGATATGTAAAATGGGGATAATACTTCTGTTACCTATATTTTAGGGTTATTGTTAAGAAAGTGTTAAATAAGCCTTAAAATGCCAGGAAAATGTGAATTTTGATTGATTGGTTGGAGATCTAGACATAAATCTGTGTGTCACCATTTGCATAGGTTGGCTTTGTATAAACTAAATTGACTCTTGAAGAAATTAAAGGTTTAACTGTTCATTATAAAGAGACATCTGGTTCAGTATTTTGGCTAGAGTGTAAAAAGTACTTCTGATCCCCAGAGCATTTTCTAAGGAGAATATCTGAAGCAAAATCAATTGAACAGAATACCTTATAATATTTTTTCCCCACCATCTTAGTTTTGCAGTTAGGTTCGATTAGATAGTTTAGTATAGAGTATAGAGTTAAGAAGACCAGAGTTCAAATCCTATAACAAACACCAGCTATATGTCTTCCTTGACATTTCACTTAACTACTCAGTTTTTTTAAATCTGTGAAGTGGTAATAACAATAGCATCTATATTATCAGGCTATTATAAAATGTGAATGAGATTATATATCTATATATGTATATATATCACTTCTTAAAACTTTTAGTGCTACATAAGTAATTCTAGTCATTATTAATATTAGAAAAGAATTAAAGAAGGAAATTGTTGAGTCAGGGTCTATATAACAAGATAATTAATCAATAGATACAGACTTCAAAAGTTACAGAACAAGAAGCCAAAAGTCTTTTCGAATAGGACCACAGGACCATAAAAACTTTAGTTGAGTCCTCTGCTTTTACTTTGCCATGCTAAGTAAATGATGATGATGATGATGATGATGATGATGAAGGTGGTAATAACTAGCATTTATATGGCATTTATCACATGTCAAGTACTCTGCTAAGCAAATTACAAACATTCACCTGATCTTCACAGTAACTGTGGGAGGTAGGTGCTATTATCATTCCCATTTTACAATTAAGGAAACAGAGGCAAACATTAAATAACTTGCTCAAGGTTACACATTTAGCAACTAAGTGGGCAGCTGACTTCCTGGTCAGTAAATAATTGGTGACCACAGGGATGTGAGTTGACACTGCAGAGCCCTTTTTATGAGATACATTTAAGAAAAAAATTGGTTTTCAGGGTGGGACTTAGGAGGCTTATTGGGAAAAAAAGGAACTGAGAAGAGAAACCCAAAGTTAAGAGTCATGGGAGTAAATTTGGCTTGCAGCAACAAAGATGTTGGGCCATCTGGGTTCAGGCTGATCTTTCTTAGTTCCATGTAGGAGGGAAAGCTAGAAGGAAAGACAAGGAAAAGTATTAGTGTCAATTAGTAGTAAGAGAGGGTTTCCATACAGAGTTCTGGGAAGTCAGAGGTATTTAAAGTCATTGGAGAACTGAAACTAGGTAGATTATTTTGGCTTCTTTTTAAGACTTCTTTTTGTCAGCTTACCTTCCACAGGAGCTTTAAGGGAACCATTGATCACCTTAATGGGAACCAAATCCAATTAGTTTGGGACTTTTCCTTTGGGGAAGATTCCTGCCTCTGGACTTTTGTCCCTTAAGCAGCAACAGCATCAAGAGTGAATGTAAAGAGGTTCATCCATCTGAAGAATTATTGGGATAAGCCCTATTCATGTTCTGTGTCCAACAACAAAAGACATTTATTCTTATATGATTTGAAAAATACTTTACAAGAATTATCTCATTTGATCCTTTTAATAACCCAGGGAGGTAATTACTAACTCCATTTTGAAGATAAAAAAAACTGAGACTTAGAAAGATCAAGTGATTTGTCTATGACCATCCTATATTCTAGCAAATGTGTGAGATGAGTTTTGAACTTTCCTATGTGCCATTATGAACCTGAGATTTCATACCTTGTTCCTGAAGTAAATACATTCAAGGAAAGAAGCTTGAGCCTTCTCTGATAGGCATCTATGCTATAACTGCCTAGAAAAGGCCCTTTTGATTTGTGCATGCAGAAGGCTTAGTTCTCAAAGACTGGCCCCTCACTGGGCTCCCTCTCTGTATTATTGATCATCATGCTGTCAGGAGACCCCTGAGATGTTTGGGTTTGGTCTTCTTACTCATCCTTCATAGTCAAAGAACCATGGGAAGAGGCTGGAAGTGGCTACCCATCCATAAATCAGCATCCCCGCCCCACAGAAATGGCTGGGAGAGATCTTTGATTTCAGAGCCATTTCTGCCGCCACGCTTTATGGGCCCCTACAAATTTCAGAGAGTAAATCATTAATATCCAATTTTGGGAAGTCAGTGGAATGTAACTGCAGCGTCGGCAATGTAAATGAAAAGTATAAAGCTATCAGCAGTATATTAATTTTATCGTGCTCAAAACAGAACAAGGAGCAGTAGTTTATAGGTACAAGCTAGCCTGGCCTGAAGGGGTAAGTCAGCCATTATCAGGGTAGATTAATTCCTATGGCAAAAGGCTTAATATTATCTAGAGTTTTTCAGACCCTAGCAATTTACTTGTGGAAAAGGTAGAAGAAAAGTTTCTACAGATTTTAAAGTGTTTCTTGAGAAATATGTCATTTCTTTTCTCCTACTCTGGCTGTATGTCATGGGCTACTGGACTTGGTAGCAGGAAGATGAGTTTATGACATTTATGGCAATTTCTAGTTGTATGACCATTGACTAGTCATTTGTCTTCTCAGAGACTCAGCTCCTTCTTTAAAATGGGTAACAGTAGTATTTAGCTCATATGATTTTTCCTTGGACTTTTCAAACATTATTTAATTTGGTACACATTTCAAGGTTTTTTTTTTCTGGAATAGGTATGTCAAAGCTGCATAATCTGCCTCTGTTCAGGCAAATATCTTTGTTGGAATTCTTTAGTATCTTTATTTTATAGATGAAGAAACTGAGTCCCAGAGAGATGACCATGATCTTCTTAGAGTCATAGTTAGTGGCAGTTAGAATCCAGTTTTCTAAACTTCTTACAAGGAAGTCTCAATAACTTTAAAAAAAGATTTTTTATTTGCATGTATATGCTTAAGTAGTAATTATTGATATCTTCTCTGGCTCTCTCTCCCTTCTTCATCTGGCTTTGATTTGGACCTGAGGCTGATTTGGACCATATCTTATGAACTGTGAAAGATTTAGTCAACTTGTAATAAAGCTAGTAATTAGAAGACTGTTGATAAACTTGGGTGATTTGAACAATTCTACCCTAGTGCTCAAACAGAGACAACTAAAAAATAGTTAGATTGTTTTGTTGCTCTAGAACAAATCTTCCTTTGGGGTCAAAACTCATTATAACTTCAGAGTGGGAGAAGACATCAGAGTTGACTTATGTCTGAGGCCAGAGCCATAATTTTGCATCTGAAACAAGTAGCATGAAATCCACCCTCAAATCAATTTTGTAATTCATGATGGAAAAATAATACAATTTTTGTACTAAGTAATTAGGAAAAATTTGGTTAAGCAGGAGGAGGAACTAGTTACTAAAGGGCTTCATAGTTATCTATATCTGGTAACTTATTTTAACAAATTATTCTTGCTAATGGAGAAGTCATGTGGTATAATGGATAAGAGCTGATTGTGGAGTCAAGATGATCATGTATTAAGCGATATCTTTGCCACATATTGGCTGTGTAATCTTTTTCTTTTGCATGTTCAGTGTTTAGCATAAAACTTAGCATATAGTAAGTACATCACAAATGTGATTTGTGGTTGGTTGATTGAGTGGCATAATCTTTTGTGTTCCAGAAACTCTCCAAGATGGTAAATTGCAGAGAAAGTACTGCTTGCATTAGTTGAGGAAATTTTTTTAATAGTAAGCTTCATTTACTGAGGAAATTAAGTCTGTTTAAAAAAGAAATCTTGCAGTGTGCTAAACTAGTTATTCTTACTCTATGAGAGGAATACATCTATTAAATTTTTGTACCCCATGAATTTTGGTACTTTAAGCAAAGTCTTCCTTGCTTGCCCAAATTTTAATTCTTGAATCTAGAATGTGTGACCAAGAACTTATAAAATTGAATTCAGCAGTAGATCCTGATCCAAGGTGATGAACGGCTGATAGGAGTGATGGCTAAAGATGCAAAAGGATATCTGTCCCTAGTCTGATGCTATATTACTAAAGCTGTGATGAACTGGAGAGAGAGCTGCAATTTCCATATGAAGAACTTCTGAAGTTTTTTAAAAAAAAACTTTAAACTTTTCTTTATTTTATTGGCAAAGATTGTATAGGCAACACTCGAGTTTGAATTGTTTAATTGTTGAATGATAGTTGCTTTGTGGAGCTGGAGAGCAACATCAAGATTATAACAGCTGGGAGAACAACACTTGAAGATGTTTACTGGTAGTAGCAAGGAACTGTAAAGTCACCCCCAAAGAGTCCAAATTGCTGGCCAAGATGACAGCAGAGGAGGTGTGCTTCAGGTAGAGAAACGTGTCTATAGGATTCTGTTAAGTGACTGGAAATTTAAACTGACCCTCATTTGGAATTAATGATAATAACTCAAAGATTTGTGCTTCATTTTCATCAAATCAATAAAACATTTTTGATAGAATGGTGAATGGCATAATTACAATTTGAGGAGTCAGTCTCATTACATTTTATGGTAAAATGCAGAGATTTCGCCAGGTTCCCTAGGTGTGGGAAACATGAACAATATGGAGTGTTGGATTTTGAATCATCTGATTATCTAAAATGAGGAGACTGAAATAGGATACTTTTAAGATTCCTTATACATATAAGAACCTACACTTTAGATTTGGTTCCAGACTTGATAAGTATTTCTCACATATGTGAACTTGGGAACATCATTTTCCATCCCAGAGGATTATCTATCTTTCTATCTATCTGGCAACCTGGATCTCTTTGCCACTCTGGTGAAGCCTAGGAACCCATTCTTAGAACATTTTAAATATATAAAATAAAATTCACAGAACTTCAAAGGAAACAAATTGAATTGAAATATAATAATCAAGATAAAAATTTATAGCCCACAATTTAGACTTCTGGAGATGCTCTCCAAGGTCCCTTTCATTCTATTTTTACTTTGAGAATTCCCCTAAAATGTATTCAGTTCTTTCCTGTTGTAGGATACTGACACATGCTTTACACTCATAAAATTTGTTTTTTTTTTCTGCTGGCCTAGTTTTAGTACATTCATGAATTAATTTTTTTTTTTTTTTGGTTTTTTTTGCTGAGGCAATTGGGGTTAAGTGACTTGCCCAGGGTCACACAGCTAGGAAGTGTCTGAGACCAGATTTGAACTCAGGTCCTCCTGACTTCAGGGCTGGTGCTCTAACCACTGCGCCATCTAGCTGCCCCATGAATTAATTATTGTGAGCACTCTTTTTTTTGTACAGATCACAGTTCATCCAAGCTCTCCTCTTACCCTCCCATAAATTCTTCAAAGAAGAGTTCAGTAATTTGCAGGCCTTCCTTTAGGTCTTTGAGCACTTATTCCATTGATGTCAGTGAAGTTCTCTGGCTGTCTGTCTGTTATCCCTTAATATTGTTAGATGAGTGGCTAATTCCCTTTCTAGAGATAGCTAGATGGTACAGTGGACAGAGTGCTGGGCCTGGAATCAGAGCATGAATTCAAATGTGACCTCAAATACTTGGGCAAGCCATTTAACCTGTTTATCTCAATGTACTATACTGTAAAATGGGAATAATAATAGTACTTACTATTGTAGTACTACAACCTGGGTTGTTGAAAGAAACAAAAAAGATAATTTTAATAAAATACTTTGCATAGTGTCTAACACATAATAGAAGCAAAAATAGATGCTATTATTATTTTTATTATGGTAATTTCATGGATGATATTTTAATGGTGCATTTTTTTTCATGTGGGTCATTATGGGTAATATGTTGTCCTCTAATTATGTGCCCTACATGTATCTCCATTGCCCTTTGAGTCATGTGTGACTGATTTTTCAGGGACTATTGTTTTTCATGATTTACAACTATCTAGAATCACTAGAAGACTATTTGTATTAAAGGATGGGATTTTGCATTGAAGCTACACAATTTCCCAAATAGATTCTACCTTCCCTTTCTTCTCCTGTTTAACTCTAAGATTAGTTCACTCTTCATCTGAAGTATCTGTCCAAGTGATGGATTTGATAAGACCACCCCTTCTGGATGGAGGGGGAAAATATATATAGACAGCTAGCATGATTGATGAATGATGAGGATATTCGAAAGGATTTCTACTCCAAAGGCATTCTACCAACCCTTTTGTTTATGTTTTTTGCTAATTTCATGCTTGAGAGCCAGTGTGATATAATGGAAGAAATGTTTAAAGTTGGGCTCAAATCTTACTTACTAAATAAAGTTGTACTCAAGTAATGGATACACATATGTAGATAGAGAGAGAGAGAGAGAGAGAGAGAGAGAGAGAGAGAGAGAGAGAGAGAAAGCACTGGGCTAGAATTTTATCTGGTTATTCTTTTAAATATTATTAGAATGTTATTAGACTAGGGATGCAATTTTAAAGTTCAAGATAAACTCCTAATCACAATTTCTTATTGTCAAAGACGGCCTGAAACTTTTTATCCAAGGTTTGACTCCTTTCTCACCAGATACTAGTTCTACAATGAATACACATAACAGATAGTAAAAAAGCCCCCAAAACAAAAAAAAACAAAACAAAACAAAAAACAAAATCCAAATCTATAGCCGAGCAAAAATCAGAGACAGTATTCATATGAGAATATATAACAGACTATACAGATTTAAGGAGCTCTCCATTGGGAGTGAGATAACTTTATCTCCCAAGGGAAAAATTCTCCAAAATCTCTAATGTAGCAAGCTGGGAAAGGAGACATGATCAAAGTTTTACATATCAACTTCTTCCCAGGGTCTTTTTCTTCTTTTAGCACCTGTATTCCCTCTTCTCTCAAAGCTGTAATCCAGAGAGACCCAGATAGACTAAAGAGACTAGGTACTTCTCTCCTCTCACTAATTCTGCTCCATTTCTTATATAGAATGGGACACTGATCTTCCCCCAAAAATGAGAGCTCCCCATACTAATATTTTTTGAGATTTATGTTACACATGTAATAATTTGTGTCAAGGATTCAGAGCAGCAGAGAGCTGCTTTTCAGGAAGTCATTTGTAAGGTAGCAAAGGGACTAAATAATATTTAGCGTGCCGTGAGCAGAAAATATTTTCTTAAGCTCTTCTTACCAAGGACAAAGAACAAAAATTAGACAAGGAATTCAAATCGATGGGGGAAGGGAGCACAAAATGTACATATATAAGTATATGAAAATATGTACAAGATAAATACAAGGATATTTTTGGATGAGGAAATATTCAATGACTGGAATTCCTAAAATTAGGAAATATCTCCAATAGGAGGTAATAATTGAATGAGCTATATCAGAAACTAAGGATTCTAAGAGACTGAGATAAAGTAGGAGGGCATTGTGGGCATAGATGGAGCTAAATGGTCAAGCATGAAGTTGAATCAAATGACCCTTTCCATTTCTAAATGTATTATCTCCAGGCAGATGTCCACTCCTAGACTTTTTCCTTAGCTTTTATCTTGAGTCATTCACTGTCTCCTAAACATTTTGAATGTCGCATAGACATTTCAAAGTTAACATGGACAAAGCAACCCATTTTTCCCCATGCAAATCCACTTCACTGTTTTCCTTGACTCAGTCTCAATCATTTCATTTATGTAAACAGTTGCCAAAACTCAATTTTTTTCTTTACAGCATCTCTCAGACATCATTCTTTCCCTCCTTCATAGACCCATTACTGTAGTTCAAGCCCTCATTACCTTTTTTTCTGGGCTGTTACAAATAGCCTTTTAAAAAATACATTTATTTTATCGTGTCCCAAGTCTCTCATTATCTCATTCATTCTCCATATAGCTGCTATAGTGGTTCTTCCCCTAAAACATAGGATTTCATCTCCCCTACCCTCACTACAAACTCTAGTAATTTCTCATCACTTTGACACTTAAATATAAACTCTATTGGAGGACATTGACAACTGCCCATTCGTACCTTTCCAGTCTGTTTACATTTTGCTCCCTTGCATGTACTCTATTGCCAAGTCATATTGGTCCATTTGCTATTCAAATTACTTTTCCCATTCCTACTCCCCTAACATGTACTCCCTCTTCACTTCTGCTCTTAAAAGCTCTCATTTTCTTTAAGACTCAGCTCAAGTGCCATCTTTTCCATAAAGTGCCACTTTCTTTGTCTGTTAGTACTCTCCCTCCCCATATATGTGTGTATATGTGTATTGCTTCCCCTGTTAGGATATAAGCTCTTTGAGAACAGGAACTCATTTTTCTTTTTACCTTTGTTTCTCTAGCACTTTGCACAGTGCCTGGCACTGAGATGCCCGCTTTAATTGAACAAAATCTTTCCACTCAGTTTACATCAATTGGAATGCTTCCTTTGTTAACCTTTTAAACACATTTCTTTTTCTTTTTGCTCTCAAATGGCTAGATCTTGTCTGAATGAAGAAGAAATTGTAGACAGATGTACCTGCATTGGTCATACATAAAGATGCTATATTAAAAGGAAATACAGTCTCAGAAAAGATACATGACAGTCATAGACAAAAAAAATTAACTTTGAACACAGCAGTTCTTAGCACAGTCTTGCACATAGCAAGTGTTAAACTACTGTAAATCAATTAGCTAGATGATCCTTGAAGACCTAAAAAAGAAATTTAGGTTTAGGATTCAGGGAGCCATCTGCAAAAGACATGTATCATTGATATATAGGAAATAATGACGTGAATAATTATATATTTGGGGACTTCTGTTGTTGTGAGATTAGATACCTTTAAGCAGGATAATTATTAGACTCAGCCATCTGTCTATCTATGCATCTTTGTGATAAGGAACAAACCTACTGAACCTCAGTTTCCTCATCCATAAAGTGAAGGAAAAAGTTCTTACACTTCTTATATCTTAGGATTTGCAAAGCACTTTGTACTTCTTGAAGTACTACATATAAAGTAGCTATTATTGTTCTTAAGGTTGCTATTTTGATCATCTTTCATTTTCTTAACTGATCTCCTTTAATTTAAGTCCCTGATAAACAGGGACATTTATTCTTATTCCACAAAGACCTCTTTGCTCATTGGAAACATTGTTCCCTAGGATTGGAGATGAGTCAAGCCGAGGACACCATTTTTTTGGGTTGTCACAGTGATACTAATGCCAGAAGGAATCACTTTCTATAACAAGTTGCATAATTGGAAGCTTGGTTAGGAGATGCTGAAGCTATTTCAATAGATTTATCCTATACTTATCCTTCCTCTAAAAGGTGCTTCTTTCTTTCTCTCCTTCCCTTCTACTACGCCCCTCTTCAACTTCCCCTTATCACTTGTTTCTATTGACTACACACTTTCCTTGGCTCTAAAAATAATCAATTTACTGCTGTACTTCACATTAACTATTCAAAGAAACAAAACAAAATTGCACATTAGATATCAGTTTCTATGTAGGCAAAATGCAATCTAAATAACAGAAGCATCCAAGGGAAATGACCTTGTTTATCTTGTTCATTTCTCCCATTTTGTCTCACTTAAGGAGGATGAAAATCAGATTCTTTTTGCCTGGTGATCCGCAATGCAGCCTGCACAGCTCATGACAGTTATGAATGCCAAGGAGAGGTTATTAGGGCTCCTGAATGTCACCAGCAGAACAGAAGGGGGCTTTTCCCAATTTCACCAGAGACCATTGATAATGAAAGATAATGCTACAGAGTCATTAGAGAAATAAATCAACTAAGACCTTTTGCTATAATCTGGACGCTGAAATTTTTCAATGAAATCAGCCTGATGATGACAGCAAAAATTAACTTCTGAAACATTTGTTTTGTAACTCATTGTGAGGAAGGGTACTTTCAATGGAGACATCTCAATGTACTGGGGGACAGAAAAGAGAAAAAAATCACTTTGGGGGAACAACAGTAGCAAGAATAATAATAGCTAGCATTTACATAGCACTTTAAAGTTTGCAAAGCACAATCCAAATATCTCATTTTAACCTCCTAAGAGATAGATAATATTATTATCCTCATCTTACATAGGAAGGCATTGAAGCAGACTGAAATTAAGTGATTTGCTCAGGGTTATATAGCTGGAAAATATCTGAGGCCAAATTTGAACTCGGGTATTTCTGACTCCAATTCCAACAATCTATCTATTCTATCCCCCTAGAAGGGACACCTGCCTGAGGGAAGAGAACAGTTTGAATAGCTTCTTTTTACAAGGATTCAGTTCCCATGCATCCTTTCCTGATGGTCTCTGGTACTCATGTCCCCACAATCTGGTGTTAATAATAACAGACCTTGATATAGTATTTAAAGAGTGTGTGTGTGTGTGTGTGTGTATAAAGTGTATGTGTGTATATGTGTGTGTATATATATATATACATTTAAAGTATATGTATGTATATATGTATATAAAATGTGTGTATATGTATATATGTATAATGTGTGTATATATATATATATATAAAGTGTGTGTATATATATATGTATATATATATATCTAAAGTGTGTGTATATATATATATATAAAGTGTGTGTATGTGTATGTATGTATATATATATACATATAAAGTATATGTATGCATATATATATATAAAATGTGTGTACGTGTATATATATAAAGTGTGTGTATGTGTGTGTATATATATATATATATATAAAGTGTGTGTGAATATATATATAGTGTATATATTTAATAAAATATATGTGTATATATGCACATATGTTTATACGCACATGTGTAAATTAATCCATACATGTATGTTTATATAGGCAAATGTTATATGTTATGTACATGTACATGCATATGTCTGTGTCACATATATATTGCCCAAGATCATAAAATTAGTGCCTGAAAAGGGTTTTGAGCTAAGATCTTAACTTCTACTTTAGCATTCCATTCACAAGCCAATCATTCTTGAAGTAAGGCAGTTGGGATTCTTGTGTTAGACAAATGTTGGAATTTGGGAGGGGAAGAGAATACAAATAAAAGGGGGGAGAATATTTAATTCAAGTGATTAATTCACACGTGACAAGTGAACTTATTACTTAATAAATCAATATGCTCAGAAGCTTGAGCCTTTGTTTTCTTAGTTATTTCATATCTGACCCATTATACATATAATCCAAATACATTTTCTCAACTAATTTTTTAAAATGTTTTATTCTAATTACATTAAGATTGTTTGATGAAAAATGTTCTGTATTATGTTTTTTTTAATAAAGCTTTTTATTTGCAAAACATATGAGTGACCTTTCAACATTGACCTTTGCAAAAAAA